>JANHGL010009045.1:24699-53235 GCA_024611195.1 Ceyx melanurus
TGTCCTTGACCTCCCTCGCCAGCTTAATTTCAAGAGAGGCCTTAGCTTTCCTTGTTGCATCCCTGCATCCTTTGACAAACTCCCTGTATTCTTCCCAAGTGACCTGTCCCTCCTTCCATGTTTTATATATTTCCCTCTTCAACTTAAGTTTGTCCAGTAACTGCCTACTCAACCATGCAGGTCTTGTAACAGAGATTTCCTGCTCTTTCGGATACACTGATCTTGAGCCTGGAGGATATGGTATTTTACTATTAGCCAGCTTGCCTGGGCCCCCTTGTCCTCCAGGGCCCTGTCCCATGGCACTTTTCCAGGCAGTTCCCTGAGAAGGCCAAGGTTGGCCTTTCTGAAGTCCAGGGCAGCAATCCTGCTTGTGGCGCTGTGCCTGCTGCCTGTAATTCTGAACTCCACCATCTTGTGGTCACTAAAGCCAAGGGTTCCTCCTACCTTCACATCCTCAACCAGTCCCTCTTTGTTGGTCAGTACACCTTTGTTGGTCCAGCATCACTCCTGTCCTTGTCGGCTCCTCCAACACCTGCATTACGAAGTTATCATTAATGCTCTGGAGGAACCTACTGGACTGAGTGTGTCTGGATGTGCAACTTTCCCAACAAATGTCCAGGTAATTCAAATCCCCTATGAAGACCAGAGCCTGTGATTTCGAGGCTACTTCCCAGCTGCTTGCAGAAGGCCTCGTCAGCTTCCTTATCCTGATCAGGTGGCCTGTAGTAAACACCTACTACAATGTCTGCCAAGTAAACTACTTTCCTTGCTAACTAACTAACTGCCAAGTGGCATAGGGCCAAGCTCTGACAATTTCTCCAGTACCTTAGGGATGTCATCAGAGGATAAAATCCTGTATCTTGACCAGCAGGTTGAGAGAGTTGATCTTCTCCTCTACTCAACACTGGTGGCACCAGAACTGGAGTGCTGGGTCTGGGATCCTCAGTAAAAGAGACTCATGGATATATTGGAGAAAGACCAGACAAGGGTAGCAAAGATGATGAAGGATCTGGAGCATCTCTTCAATAAAGAAAGGCTGAGAGAGCTAGGACTGGTCAACCCAGAGAAGACTCCAGGAGGATCTTAAATGTACATACAAAGACCTGAAGGGAGAGTGCAAAGACAGAACCAGGTTTTCTCAGTGGTGCTCAGTGAAAGGACCAGGGGCAATGGATGTAGACTGAAACATGAAACATTCCCTCTGAACATCAGGAAATACCTTTTTTCCTGTGAGGGTGACTGAGCAGTGGAACAGGTTGTTCATAGAAGTTACAAAGTTTCCATCCTTAAGCTATTCAAAGCCATCTGGACATGGTGCTAGGCAACTGGTTGTAGGTGGACCTACTTGATCAGGGGAATAGGACCAGATGACCTGCAGGGGTCCCTTCCAACTTCAACCATTCTGTTACTCTGTTGCAGTCTATTGTCCTAAAGCCTATAGGATTTATTGGAACAATTGTTTTATATTAACTAATTTACTGAGGTAAGAAGAAAGGGCTGTTGTATCAGTGCTGCTGCTCAGGTAGCCCTGTTAATCTTTTGTTGCTGCTTGTGCAGTCAACCTGTGAGCTGTTAACTCAGAAACCACCTGCACCTTATCATTCAATGCATATGTAATTTGTTAATGAAACAGTTGGTGGTGAGATTTTCAGGACCTTTATGCTATTCAAAATACTGATGCACTGTTAAAGCTGGCTTGAATTTTGTGTTTGTCTCACACATCTCCCTGGGAGCAGGTGCAGGCAGCAGTGCCGTTTTGACAGAATCTCGTTATTACACATTTGGACGCACTTCTGCAGCGTCTGTTGGGAGCAAACTCCTGCAGAGCCGAGTGATAAGCTGCAGCAATCCTGACATCACTGTCACACAAAGTGCTGATGATGAGGAGGTAAAAAACATCATGTCTTCCAAGGTAAGAAAATGAAGTCAAATATCTGGAGAACTGTATGGGCCAAACCTAATGTTATGGATTTGTTCTCTGTGAGTTGGATTTGCTTCTTCTAAATGCACTCTATGTATCACCAGAAGCACTTGCTATTTATCTGATTTGACATAGGCACACATTAAATCCCATTGGTAATTTCTGATGTCTCTTACCACTGAAAAGAGCAAAAGGTAAGAACTCATCTATTGTTTCAGCCTAGACAGTACATAGAAAGATTTGTTTTCTTGATATGCCTTAGTCCCCTGTGCTTCCTGACATTTAGGTTCTGCTCACATCTAGTGATGTGGGCTGGTCTGGGTTGCACAGAATCAGTACGAGAAAATACTGCCTGTCTTAGGAGCTGATTCACTTTCTGCATGGGGTGGAAGAGTCCTCAGAAAGGAAACAATTTTCCTAAAATACACTGATAATTTGTTCTGGTTTCTTTTATTGTGTTTTGTTGTTGTTTTGCTTTTGTTTTGGTTTTTTTTGTTGGTTGTTTTTTTTTTAATCTCAGAGCCTGTTTGATGCTAAATAGTTTCTCATTAAAAAAAAAAGAGTGCACAATTTATATGCAGCAGCCCCATGATTTTGTATCATTTATATTACATATGTCATGTGCATATTTTGTATCTGGGTATTTCCAAATAGTTAATTGAACCACAGGGTGGAACACAAACTTGCTTTGCCTGTCTCATTCACAGCTACAAAAACACCACCAGCTCGTGGTGTACAAAGGACAATGACAGCTGAGAAGCAGGATTTTACTTCCCTGATAAGCAGCTGAGGCTTGATGGTCTACAGAATTGCAGGCTCATCTCAGAGTTTTATGAGAATGGCTGCGCTCAGCTCTCTTGGGAAACCAAAATCTAGAGTTCCCCATTCAGCAGAAGCAAGGAAGCTGTGCCCCTGACAAAAAGCAGGCTTTTTCCCCTGCACAAGGAACCTGCTTCCAGCTGTGCTTCTGGCAGAGCTCTACAATAGCAAGTCTGCTAAGCTCTCTTCTGAGATTCCCCACCTCCCTTTTCCTTGAGTATTGCATATGTAAAATACTACTTTTGAAGCAGGTTATTTTTTAGAAACATTTTGAAGTCTTTAATCCATTGTATGATCACATGCTTCTCCAGTTAAAGTGACTGGGTGCTTGTCTTCAACAAATTAAACCAATACTAGTAATATTCACAGGTTTTGCAAACCTTTTTTGATTTATTTATCTGGGCATATATATTCATCCATAGCAATTTTTAATAATATATTTATGTAACTTAATTACCTTATGAATTTTAATCTACTGTCCTAAAAAACAGAGCTCATAGCATTTTTTTTTCTAAATTGATACACAATTGAAATGCTTGGTATTACAGCTTCAACGCATTCATAAATGAAGCAATGCGTAATTGTCTGCTACCATTTCACTGCCTTTTAATTAGTCATTGCTTTTAATAGAAGGAAGATTCTCAGGTGCTAGTTAGTTCCGATATAGAACCGTTGGATAAATTCAGACAGGTAGCTTCGAAACCGACGTCTAGCGCTTCCAAAATACAGCTGCAGTGCTGAAATCGGACACGCGATGGCAGCCTTGGCACTTGCACGCTCCTGCGGCTTCTGCATTCGGAGCCTTGAGCCTCCACTGAAAAAGGGGATGGAGCCAAGGCAAGAGAAGAGCTGTTCAGATGATGTCTGTGCATGTTTTCCAAAAAAATCCACCGCGGCGGATTTCTTCTCTGTTAATTAGCTTAAGTTCTTTCATTTACTATTATGTATTTCTTCTGGCTGTTTCCTCCAGCCTGTGGATCCCAGCTCCAGTCGGATGTCTTTCTTTGTTGAAGGAGCTAATGACGTGCCAAGCATTTGTGCAAGCCCAAGACCATCCAATAAAAAGGTAGCCCACCAATAAGCATCAGGGCACACATTAACAAAGCTTGGATCTTCGTGAGGTGGTGCTGGTAATTAGCACTTCTAAATGAGAGGAGGGGAGAGAAAGAACAAAATAACAACCATTTTTATTGAACAAGGAGTTTGTCATGGAATATTGAATCAGTGGGTAAATATTACCCAAACATTTTGGCTTTACTACGGAGTCTTTAGATTCTTTATACAAGACAGGTTTAGACAAGTAGCAGCTTATCTGGATCCTCCCTCTGCTCTCTTTCTCAAGCTGTTAGGGCCTCTTGTCTTTTCACTGCTGTTTGCCATTGGATACCTGCCTTTACATGCTACAGTAAACTGCATTCAGAAATGTTTATCATCTCTCTCTGCTGTAAAGAGTGCTTTTCTTTTCCTATTTTTTTGTAGATTTTAGAACAAATACTTTCCTATCTTGAGGATGTATTCCCAAGTAGTTTTTTAACAACAGAGAACATACCACGTCACATAGATAATTTTTCCAGAGCTGTATCTTGTGTTTGGCATTAATCAGGAGCAGTATGCATGGATTAAGAAGCAGGGAAATAACCTTGCAATGAACCATTCAGAATCTGTAATCAGAGTTACAGTAAAGGAAATTCCTTTCTTACTCCTGTTTAATCTTTTGATTTCTGCCGAAAAGCATAGAAGTGTATACCCAGTCTGAATATTGGACGGGTTAATATGTCCTATTCAATGTAAATATGCTTAGGAATCTCACTAGCTTTAGTGTTTGTATCAAGAACAAAAAATAGACATTGCAATAAGTTTTTCACCCATATTCAAATTTCCTAAAAGTTTAGATCATTTGGATTGTGTGTCTTATGGTCAGATGACACTTCAAAGAGTATTGTCTCCATCCACAAACCTCAGTAAAGGCTTTGCTGTGTCCTTCTCTCCCAGCAACAAAGACAATCTTCTGCCTTCTCTAAAAAAACATGTATCTTCTAAATTAAATCACTTAGTGGGCTATGTGGAACATGACTGCTCCCTGTCATGCACATAGCCTATGACCTGAGGATAAACCAAAGTAATTTCCCAGTTTTATTATCTAAGGTCCTAGATCCACAGAAAAACAGGTTCCCAGGTCTGTGTACAACCAACATTACATATGTGCTTTTGGTCAAATCTGCCTTCCAATCTTACAGAGATGTCCACACATCCCAATCCATCTGCTGACTCTACAGCATGGGGTTTTTCTTACAGAATAGAGGTGGGGACACTGAAACTGGAAAATTAGTTGATTGATGAGCCATTTCCCAACACACTGTGTTTATTATCTAGCATTTCCATGAGGAGCTGGCACTGCAGATGGTGGTCAGCACAGGTATGGTGAGAGAAGCTGTCTTCAAGTATGCCTGGTTCTTCTTTGAGCTTTTGGTAAGATTTGACAGTGGTATTTTATGATAAATTAATGGTGAAATGTACCAGGTACTCCAGGGACAGATTTAGTAGGGTGGTGATCTCTTCAGTTATTCATTCGCAGTGTGAAAAGGAGAGATCCCAAATAATGTAATTATAACAAAGTAATTCTCCATATTCACCCCCATTCCCCACTGACAGCCTGTGAAGGCAAAGTCCTGCATGAACTACATGCATAGTAATCCACAGCTCATAGAAGGATAAAAGACAGACATAAAACTGAATCCTTCCTTTTCTCTCAATACCTGCTCCTGTCTTTTCCACTTTGTTAACAACTGGGAGTAGTGACAAGTCTCCCTAAACTTACAGTTTGTCACCCTGAGCTAAGGGATGTCAGTGGAAAAAAACATACTGATTTCCACTGGCAGCATATGAGGCACCCAACGTCAAGAACTAAAAATTAATTCCGAAAGTGTCATTCCCTGTCTGTCATCCCAAAGGGAAGATATTGCAATCAGCAGTGTTTCAGAGCTGTGGATATAAGGGACTGAAGAGGGTGATTCTGATGTCAGGTGCTGAGAGTAGCCAATTTCGTGAACATGAACAGGAACTGGTGTATGTATTTGAGTCTTAGCCTTCTCTGTTCTCATTGCCAGTATGTGTATGATTTTTCACAGCAGCTCTGAGAAGACTAAAGTGATTGCATTCAGGGAAAAACAAGTAGGAAATCTTACTCCCATGACTTAAAGCAATAGCTTCACCTCCAGTTTGGACATTCGTTTAATACTCTGTTCCGCTTTTCAGATAAAGAGTATGGCTCAGTATGTTCACAACATAGAGAAGCAAGACAACCCACGAAGAAGCCGGTTCTCTGATCGCTTCAAAGATGATGTTACCACTATAGTTAGTGTAGTTACTTCAGAGATTGCTGCACTTCTAGTCAAACCACAAAAGGTAAGTGGATGAAATAAGCACCATGGATCCTTTCCACTCACGCTGTTATACTATTTCACCTTCACCCATGTCGCCAGAATTAGGCTAAAACTTCTTTTAAAAAGTTTTAATGGGCGAGAGTAGTAGCTGTGCAAGGTGCAGACTTGTTCTTCTCTGGTAGATGGCTTTATTCAGCTCCCCGGGCTGCTTCTTGCTATAGCTGTAGGGTGCAGGGAGGGAATGGTCTTTGATGGGAACAATTGACACCTATTTTGCATGACAGTCATGCTTTATGCCAGGCTAGCCCTGGCATCAAGCTGCAGCTCAAGCAGGGCTTATTCCTTTAATCCAGTTTCCTGTTAGCTTCATTTCTACTGCATAGTGGTTTATTTCACATTTGATTTCTCTGGTGGCAGTGAGCTACGCAGTATGAAGGCAGTAATCCTTTCCGGGGTTGCAAAATCCATCCATGAGTGATCTAACCCCAGATCTCTTTAAAAAAGCACTGGAGACATGAAAATTTAAGACAAGAAATAAAGCCCTAAATCCCATTAAATTATTTTTCCTGATGTATGTTAACAAGTTGCAGTGATACAATAGATTATAAAGTTGAAAGAATCACAAAATGTAATTTCTATTTCAACATTATACTGTCAGCTTACATCACTGATGTCATTCCACACAGGCCAACAGGCAAAGCTAAGGCCACAGGTAGGCACTGGGTGACTACTGTTTGTTCAGTTGTTGAAACAGACTTGTTTTCATGCCCTGGAGCTACTAAATGCACTATGCTAGCTCAGCAGTGTGGTCTGCCATGGCACAGATCATGCTGGAGAGCTGGCCTCTTTGGGTCCCTGTTTAACCAGTTCAGTTTTCTGATCCACTTTTCCATGTATGCCCCACTGTGCTGTTGAGGAGCAGAAACTGGGAAAGGGCCAAGACCAGACAACTGAGGGCAGATAATATTAGAAGTGGTCATCACTGTCCACCAAAGAGTTGTTCCTGAGGATTTAGTTTTTGCTCAGTCCCTTGGTGTGCTTATGTGATAGCCACATGCAGAGATATTGTTTCCACAGATGTTTACTTAAGGCATCAGTGACTTTTTTTTGTTTTGTTTTTAAGACATTGTGTATTAAAAATCTGTCATATTAGAATTGTTTTACTAGAATTGTAAGTTTTGCCAAGAGATTAGTATTTTATGGCTTCCTTACAAGAATTACACAGGGTTTTATGGTCTGTTAATTCAATTGAGTTTTGACAGAGTGAGAGCATAGAACCTGATTATGTGTGAAAATCCCACTGCAGTGTTTGCAGAATTAGGGCCATTGGTTAGTTGTACAGAGCAGCAGTAGGTAATGTGTATCTGATTTTCAAATCCAAACAGTAACAATCTATGTATCAATACATGGTTGAGCACAGCAGACTGCCCTGGGATTGTGCTGTGATATGTCTGGCATACTTAGCCACCACTATGGTAGTGGAAGACTTAACTTCTTTCTTCACAATAGAAACATGTTTTCCTGTGTAAATTCCAGACCATAAGAAACCTCTATAGTCCCGAATAGCAACAAAAAAAAGCTGAAGACTGGAAAATTGAATTTTAACCATCCTGAGGTGCTGCACACCTGTTGTCACTAGTCAGAGACACAAGTATGGGCAACATTTTTCTTAGTTATCTCTTTTGTCAGTCTTGAGTGAACTCACCTTAGGGTTCTGAGCATTAAATGTCTGCAGATCCCTCAGGCACCTCCACAAATTCCTCTTGGAATGCTACATATGCTACTGAGATTTTATTATTTAAATCGGTATTTTTGAAGTAACTGTAGCCTTATTTTAGAGAGCACATGAAATTCTTTGTGATTTTTCACTTGGGAGCTGTGTATCTCTGGTAACCAGGACAATTCTAAGCATGCAAGAACTTAGCTGCTGAATGGTAAAACACACAGATTTATTTTACCAGTATTTTTTTTACTACCTGCTTTACACTTAAAATTTTTAAACAAAATACTTGGCATTCTATCTGCATTGTCAGATCAGATTTTTAATAATATTTTAAAACAGTATTTTATGTTTTAAGTATAAATATCTAATGTGAAAGGTTCAATCTTAAAAAGACATACACAGGATTGCAACCCATAGGGAATTCAGAACAGGTCTCAAATTCCATTTCATTGTTGTCAACCCAAAGGTTTGCATAGATAAACTTGTTCAATTATCCTGTGATATTCCTCTATGAAAGCTACAGCTGTTGAAATAATTTATATGTGTGATGCTGCATATTTTTAACAAATTAATGTAAATGGGAGAACTTAAACAATCAACAATCTTGTCCAGTATGTTCCATGAGATGTTTCTGGGAGCTGTCCCCTGCACTACTTTTTAATTATTCTAAAAAGTCTTCCACCTTTATGTAAGTTTTATACATCATAACTGCAAATCTTTTTCTTTTCTTTTTTTTCAGGAAAGTGAACAAGCAGAAAAAATTAATATTAGCCTGGCATTTTTTTTATATGATCTTCTTTCTTTAATGGACCGAGGATTTGTGTTTAATCTCATTAAACATTACTGTAATCAGGTAGGCACCATGCATGATTGGGACTGCATTTGGCTTGTGGCCAGTCAGGTGTTCTGTTCATTTGTGATTCATTTATCCATCAAGATCCTTTGAGTTGTGTTAAAGGCTCAGGTATATTTCCCATTTCCTATTGCATATGCAGAGACTTTAAACCTCTTTTGATTTATGATCTGCAGAAAAAAATTGAGTGGAGGTTAAGACTCTTTTAAAAATGTCATACCTTGCACTGCTGCAGAGCATCCATGGAGCTGCTTTTCTTCCCTTACCTCTTTGCATCCCTTAGCATCAGAATTTGCAAACCATGTAGAGCAGCTTTTGTTCTCTGACTCTTCCAGTGCTCTGAGGACAGCATTTAGATTTGAGAGATTCAATAAAAATTACCCATTTCTGTCTTCTTGTTTTACAAGCCTCCGGAAATTAAAAATAAACCATGATACAGGATGTTGTTATTGAATTGTTTGTTGTATTTAAAGGCAAAAAATTTCCTTCTGTTTTGTGACCTGTTATGCCTGCTGTAGTTTTTCTACCAAAGGAAGGTCTTCTGTCAGCTGATTGTAGGTAGAACACAAGGTGGCTACACCATGGTTTCCTATGGTGTATGTGCAACACTCCACTGATGCCATTGTTCATATGAAGGGAAATGACAAGATTGCTTATGCTTTTTTTATGTTTGACACAGACTCAGCAGAGTTTTGTTTGGTTTCAATCTTTGTGTTTGCAATAGGGAAAAAATATTGTATGTTTTTCTTTTTGGGAGGAAGAAAAGAATGATTGATCATCTCATGGGAAGTGGGTAAGTCAGCCAGGGAGGGAGCGGAGAGGCACCACTGTCAAACAAAGAGCAGCTAATGGATGGGAACTAGTTATATAGAGGGAACTAGTGAGCATTTTAATGCATTCTGAGTTATTTGTCCATTTCTGTGTCAGGAAGCTGGATATTTCCATGCATGGCAACTTGAATAGTGCACACCCATCACATGACCCTTTTTGGTTTGCTTTTGTAGCTCTCAAACAAGCTGAATTCACTCTCCACTCTGATTTCCATGAGACTGGAGTTCCTTAGAATTATTTGCAGCCACGAGCACTACCTCAATCTGAACCTCTTCTTTATGACCTCTGCATCTACTCCAGCATCCCCCTCACCTTCCTTATCATCCCAGGTAGGCATCCATTAGATATTATATGAATGTCACATGAAGCACATGTGTAGAGAAAGACTTATGTCAGTCTGTGTTCAGATACTTAGAATTAGCCACTTGGATCAGGGACAGCAACTTGTCTCTTGAAAGATAAGGGTCACAAGATAAAGACTAAGAGAATGCTATTTTAGAACTGTATCTAAGCAAATTAAAGCTTCACATGACACAGATACATACCCCTCTAGAAACATGCAAACTGAAAATGTCTGTTAAAGGTAAACCTACAAGGTCTAAAAGAAACATGGCTCTGAAGGCTAATTTACAAGTGCACCTATATCCCATCCATACACATCACAAATACGTATTTCAGTATCTGTTTTGAAGACTTAGAGGGCATACAGCAGTGCACAGAAAATTTTCTGCACTTTTGCCTTCTAACTGAACTTCTTCAAGAGGATGTGGATTTTACCAGTATGTAAGTTAGTGACTAAAACACTGCAATTTTTCAGTATCCTAGGCTTCCAGAATGTCAGGATCTCCTGTCCATCATCCTGACTGTGAAGTTTACAAACACATTTAAAAAGAAGTTGTCTGGCATGCCACACAGTATTTTTCCAGTCTTGTGTTCTCCTCTGCATTCTACTTAGTTGGTATCTTGCTTTTATCATGGGGCAAACAAAAAGTGCGAACCCACCTGTTTTCCACCTGAGTGGTCTTAGAGAGGTCAGGACTAGGATGAAGCCTTTCAGTGCAGTACCCCATGATTGCTACAGCCCTTGGATGCAGGGGAATGGAACTGAAGCTAAGAATTGCGGGAGGTACAAAAACACTTTGAATAAAGGAGTAGCTCAAATTCATAGGTTCTTTTTCAAGTGTCATTGCCAAAGAATTGGTTGGATGCTAAGATTTGCTGCATTTCATACCATAAGGATTCTGACAGGTCAATAATACTTTCTTGAAGTTTTCATAGTTTTAAAAGCAAAACATGAAGGTTCTAGAGTCACAATTTCCTAATAGTTTTGCTGAGTGATAATCCTGAATGCCAAAGAACTAGAAATGGGACGTTTCTGCTTACTGGGGGGAAAAAAAGAAACGTCAGCATAGCTCTTGCAATTAGTTCTATCTAGTCAGAGCTGGGCAGACAGTTTTAATAATTCTTTCCTTCAAGCAACATCATCAACTAGTTTTCTCCTTTAGGAGAAACCTATGAAGTGCAACCTGTGCAGATCACTATGTCTTTTGTGGCTCTTGCATGATTTAATACATTAATCTGACCAACATTACTGTACTTTTGATCTGTCTGCAGGAATGCTGCCCAGCTAGAGTTAGATTTTCAGTAAAAAATGTGTCCTTGTGAATAAATCTTTTGGAATTCTCAGACAGAAGCCAAGTTCACTTAACTAGGTTCTCTACACTGTAACGATATTCCACACATAGTACAGCCAATGCCCACCTGCTGGAGATTAAAATGGGAATAGGTGTAAATACAAGGATGCAAAATATGGAGCTGCTCAGAGACGTGAGTTTCATTTGGCCCAATATACTGGAAGACAGATGCCTCAATGTGGTCTACTGCTACTTCTTGTGTTTGTTTTCTGGGATTATTCCCACATGACTGACAGAAATATTGAGAGACTATATTGAAGAATATAAATTAAAGCAAAATTTGGGCTTGTAAACCCCAATAGCTGCACAGTGGAGTAAAGTCTAAGATTTATTCTTGCCCGATCAAGGGACAAAAGCATTCCAGGTGACCTGTGGCACAAACCTATGATTGGAGAAGCGAAGAAGTTTACAACACATATATAGCAGCAACTCGTCCATTCCTGGGCTGGCTGTACATCACAGCCATAGCCATACGTTACAGGAGTTTGAAGGCTTCTCTAAATTATGACAGCTGCCAGCAAACTCAGCCAAGGTTTTCTAGGGCAAAAGGAAACACTGTTTGCACATCATTCCTGACCTTACTTCCATGGATGCTGAAGTCACAGTGAAAAGCTTCTGACTGCAAGGGCCCTCCTACTTGATGTCCAGTGGCTGCTTTGAAACAGTAAGATCAATGTAAAAAGATGTACACAAGGAGAAAATTCTGTCTTCGTGTCCTGTTCAAACTAAGGAATAGTATAAGGAATAAGAGCAGGAATTCTACATCTCAAAAAATGTCAAATCAGTTTCTCACACAGAATGGGAAGTGTGAGATTGCATCCTAGCAAGCAACTAATTTGCAACTAGGTGTTTTTAATTTCACGCTTAGATGTTTTCCTTTAAAATGTCCAACCTTCTTTCAAAGTCTGTGATTTTCCTCCATAGAGATTTTTCTGTTAGCTACATGGACTGTTACTGCAACCTCTTTAAGAAGACTGGATTACACTGGTCATTCTTTAATACTTCTAATATACTTCTGCAGAACTCTAGCTCCTGCTCTAGTTTCCAGGACCAGAAAATCGCTGGTATGTTTGACCTCTCAGCCGAATACCGTCAGCAGCACTTTCTGACTGGATTACTTTTCACCGAACTGGCAGCAGCACTGGACGCAGACAGCGAGGGGTAGGCATCCCAATTTGCAGTGTTTACAATGGGATAAAGTCACACTATTACTTCTGGCAAGGTCATAGTTTGATTCCAGGGCAGCCCTATTTCCCTCCTCTTTTTGGTGAGTTGCTCTGTAACAATAACCCAATCATTGTTTATCTGCAGTATGTCGGTCCCTGTGAATAAAAGTATCCTATTTCTTGTGGTAGTGTTTGCTGCTAAATTTGACTCACAGATTGAGAGCACAACTTAACATTTCAGTTGCTCTTGTCTCTAAAGCACCTGTGCATTTATCTGAGCTTAATAGTTCGGCTCAACTTTGGTCAGTCTGATGCTTTTCTTTAAGCATCTCTGTTCAGCATATTGAATTTTTATGGGAAGTGTAAAAGACTTGGATGCTCTTTTGTGGTGAAGTGTCTTGGAGATGTAAGATGGCTGTCTTTTGC
This sequence comes from Ceyx melanurus, assembly GCA_024611195.1. Classification (NCBI taxonomy): domain Eukaryota; kingdom Metazoa; phylum Chordata; class Aves; order Coraciiformes; family Alcedinidae; genus Ceyx; species Ceyx melanurus. Next base: position 37,516 of record JANHGL010009045.1, read on the forward strand.
AGAGAACACGAGTCTCTGCTCAGAATGGGAGATATTATCTAATGAATAATGGTGTATTAATTTGTTACTTTCACCTCTACTCTGTTTCTTAAATCTTTGATTTATAACTAATTTGTGCATGATCCATTAATGGACCTCATGGGATGGGTTTTCTGTTAACAGGATTAGCAAGGTGCAAAGAAAAGCTGTTAGTGCTATCCTTAGCCTGCTAAGTTCCCATGACCTAGACCCACGTTGCTCAAAAAAAGAAGTGAAGATTAAAATTGCAGCTCTCTACCTCCCTTTGGTTGGTATAATTTTGGATTCACTGCCACAACTCCATGATTTTACAAGTAAGACCTTTTTCTCTTTGTATTTTTTCGCTTCCTAGAGTGAGTTGACTAAACAATCAAACGTAAAAGAGATCATGATAAGTGCAGAATTTCCCCAATTCTAATATGGTCAAATATTTATTTACTTAGAAGTAAAATGGATTTTTAAAGACAGGAAAAACTTAAGTGTCTTCACTTCATGAGCAAATGATAAACTAGAGATGTAGCTGTAAGTACTCCTGCCTATCTCCTACTGTAAATATTATGATCCTGCAAATAAATCTTGCAAGATCTGCAAGAAATATTGAGATAGATAGGTTTGACAGACAGTAGGGAAGAAGAGTGGCAGTGACATTGTGTTATTTCACAATTAAAGAAATTGGATTGTATTCTTTTTCTGTTTAGTGCTATTAGCATGATACCAAAATTAACCTTGGACATATGTAATCATCAAATAGGAAATGCAGTGTTGTAACTATAAAAATTGCTCTATGTTCTCAAGCCTTTTGAAACAGTATTCCCTGGGCCATTTCCTTGCATTTTTCTACATGCCTTTTCATACAATACTTATGAAAGTATCTATTTCACATTTTTTTGTAAGATAAAAGATTTCTGCTAAATGGAAAAAAAAATTCACTTCCATAAATTAAAAAAAAAAAAAAAAAGGCTATAAAGAAAAAATGTATGATCTCTGAAGAATAAATTTTTGTCACTGATTCTGAAAATAGTTTGTATTTAGATGTCTGGACAAAAAAAGTATTATCCTCATAGAGCAGATGAAAAGGTGACATTATGAGAAAGCCCCGATGTAGTAGTATGGCTATATTTTAGAGTGTGTTTCTTTTTGCTTTGCTGTCACAAGAGGCTGTTGACCTAATTCTGAGAGGTTTGAGTCACTTAGCTTCTCTGAAAAGCAGGACTTATAACACACAAAATGGACACTCAGAATCAGAGGAGATGTTTAGAAAAATTAGGTTTAAATAACTTTATTTGGTGGAAGTGATGTCAAGAGCTAGTAGGACATAGAAGCTGCTAGATACCTGAAATTAAACTTGTTCTCTCACCAGCAGACAATATGTCTCTGTCAGTCATTAGCAGACTTACATATCTGTTGAATATCACCAAACCCAGATATGGCTTTTGAGTTGATCCTCTTGCCTGAAATGGACTGGAACTGGATGCTTTGAAGTCTTATAAGGTGCTGACTTATCTTTGAACTGCAGAGACAACCTCGTGTTTGCTACTGCCTTGGCTTTTAATTTAGTTTCTCTGAGCACTGGGAGCTTATTTGACACATCTCCATTCCCTGTGCTTATTAGAACAATTTGGTAGTCATTGCAGATAGCTGCAATCTGTCTTGCTAAAGCTGTACATTTTTCACTCCTTGGTACATCAGCCAGACCTACAGACTCAAGGATGATGGTGCCAATTGTTTCATTAGGAAACAATTGGCCTGATGGAAGACTGTGACATTTGAGCAGCAGCAACCAGAGTGCTCCTGAAGTTTCAGTGGGATATTTCAAATCTAGTTTCAGATGTCCGCAGTGGAAAAGGGCGCACAGGAAACCCAGAAGAAGAACAAGAGTCTGCAGGTGCAATCAATCAAAACGTGGCCCTTGCCATTGCTGGGAATCAGTTCAACCTCAGGAGCTCTGGAATATCTCTGGTGTCCCTGGTATGTCCAGTGCTCTGCCAGTTTTCTTCCTTGAAACAATGTTCTTGTGCTTCTTCCCTTCACATGCACAGGTCCTGTAACTAAGTACAGAAAATATAACTAGTATAACCTGGAAGAGGTTAAACTTAGTGAAGTCCGGTCCTGAGATTTTATTTCACTGAAATTTAAATAACATTACTTCACATGAGTGACCTCCTTTTTTCTTCTTTCAACTGACATTTACTTTGTCTGCTCCTAGTCTTACAGACAGAGTGCCACGTTAGGTCCTGACACTACTCGCAATCTTTTGATCTGTTTCCTCTGGATTATGAAAAATGCTGATCAAAATCTAATACAGAAATGGATTGCAGACCTTCCATCCATGCAGTTGAACAGAATTTTAGATCTCCTTTTCATTTGTGTCTCATGCTTTGAGTACAAGGTAAGCAAAATATGGCCTGTTTTTGTTTACTTTTTTTATCCTTACCTCCCAACTGTCCAGTGGGAATTTATTAGTGACATTTTTTTAAATCACCTCTTGTCTAACCTATGCTAAAAATTAACAAATTAATTCAGATAAAACAACTGAAATTAGCTGTCAAGTGCAGCCAAAACCTTTGAGGAAGTCCTATGAAATGGACTTAAATTTTTTTATTATTTTCACTTCCCTGGCAATTTGAGGGCCATGTTTTTAGTAGGTAATACATTGTCAGCTCCTTTATGTACTGGACAGGACACTAAGGATGACCCTTAAGAGCTGGAACTGGACATCAGGACTCCCCCTCTCTGACAGTCTATCTGAAATGCATCAAATAAGCTTCTCTTACAATTTTAACTATATTTTCTCTGAACTATAATTTCTCTCTGAGTAGCACTGAGCTGCATATTTGTGTTTATTAGCAGTACCTATTCTACCCTCTTCCTCATCTGAAACATTTAATTAGCCTTTATATATTAATTAGTCATATTCATTGCTTTCTGCTCCCTCTAAAGTATCTCCTATTTTGTCTGGTTCTGGAGATGTAACTTGAACTCCTGTAAAGATGGAGGCATCAATCTTGATTGCTTTGACTTTACTTTCAGGGTAAACAAAGCTCGGATAAAGTTAGCACTCAGGCACTCCAGAAGTCACGAGATGTTAAAGCCCGATTAGAAGAGGCTTTACTAAGAGGTGAAGGTGCCAGAGGAGAAATGATGAAGCGCTGCAGAATACCAGCTGGTACTTCATACCCCTTTCCCCTCATGTCTTTTCAAGAGACATGTATGTAGACATAAATGAATTTGTTGAGTTTTATGCACACTCCCCATTTAAATTCTTATATTTTTCACCCACAGTCCTTTCCCTTGCAGAACTTTCTTGGTTTTGCTGTGGATAAAAATATCAATAGCTTTCAACTAACCAAGGTGTAGCTAGGACTGAGCTCTTCTCAGGTGAAGAATATGAGACCAAGTTCTAAGACATTCTGAGAAATTGTGTTGGTGTCTAATCAAGATCGAAGAAATGGGTTAAAACTATCAGTAAGAACATATTGTTCATAGCAAAAAAAAAAAAGGTTGTTTCATTTAATAAATGGAATAAATTATGTTCTTGTCTTTAAAGACACTAAGCAAGCTAATGTTCTAAAAATCCTAGATGAAACAAATGATAGAGTCTTGCCCTTTTACTAGAGCCCTGAGGCTGTAAATGTGTTTTTTGTTCTGACAGACTGCTACAGACATGTATCTCCTTCTTTCAGTAAGATATCAGACTTAAGGTGTCCCCTTTTCCTTTAATCTTACTGTTGTACATTGCACTTTTAGGGAATGAGAGAGCAGTGGGGCTAAATGAAAACCTGCGCTGGAGAAAAGAGCAGACTCACTGGCGGCAGGCAAATGAGAGACAAGATAAGTAAGTCATTTAGTAAATATATATCACTTTTATTAGAACCAAGCTATTTGTTTGGGTTTGGTTTTTTTTATGTCTTGTTCTTTCTCACATGAAGTTTTATTACAAAATTAACAGTTTCAATACTTTCCCTCTCTTTTAACTTTCACCTTCAAATAGAAAGAAATAGAAAGTGTTTATGTGCAGAAAAGTTCAACTGTTGCAATGACACAAGAAATGGATCACAAATACTTGAAGCAGAAGTTTAAACAGTTATCTGCACATTTTTTTCCTTCTTATTAGAAGTGTGGTAAACACTATTGATATAGGTTGTAACAAACACTCCACGGAGGCTTGTTATGACATTTTTTTTAGTATTACTATACAATACTGTGCCACATGAAATGAGCTGAGCTGGATTTGACATGCTATGTTAAAATTGAGAGGAGTTATTATCAGGAGTAGGGGAAGATGATTCCATTGTGAATTTTTTTCTTGTTGCAGGTTTTATCTTATGATTTCTCAGTACATTTCAACTTATAAGTACTATCTGGTAGTAAATAAGTCAGTATCTAGGTTTATGGAAAACTGCATTTTCAGGAATGATTTGTGTTACTGACAGCATTTTCATATGGTATGTGCTAAGTTTCTGTAAGCAAGGAACTTGTTGTTTTTCCATAAAGCAGATATGTTATTTATCCACAGATATTTGCTTCAGTTTTGACTACCTAAATGGGCCACTGTGTGTCAGATAGTCACTGTGGACTCCCACCAGTCCAGCTGTTTAGAGTTCCTGTGATATCCTTCAACATGTGTGAATTTGAAGTGAGAACACTGGCTTGTGCAATGTGGCAGCTATGTTTTTATAGCCTTGCACTCAACTGTGATCATAACATAGATTTTTAATCACAAGACTGTTAATTTTGAATTTATCTGAATTTAAAAAAAAAAAAGAAAAAAAAAATCCTTCCAAGCAGCAGCTTTACACTATAACTTTATAGTAGTTAGTTAAACAACTTAATCTAAAACTTCTGATTACATAAGTAAAACTCTGCATGCTGTCCAGGCCTTTCTTTTTTACACAGCATTCACCATTGTAGTATATGAGATCTTTGCCTTTATCCTTTTTGGATCCCTTTAGTGTATATGTCCCATAAGTGAGGTGATGGCAGGTAGTTTGTGGCACAGCTGGATTGACATTCAGCCTCAGTCAGCCTGCTTCTCCTTGAGTCCATCATGCTTTGAGATTATAGTTGCAGTTATAAACTACATGTGGTGTCAGAGAGGATCCAGGCAGCATAATTAATGTGCAAGGCTGAGTGATTGCTGAAAATGGTACAAACAGCATAGCTGTTTGCAACCACTCAACCTTAATTTGTTCAGTTCTTACTCATATTTATTGCTCCCTGGCTTGATTATGACACTGGCATTTTGCCAGGCCCTTTGTTCACCATTGATTTGAGTCATTGTAATTAATAATCATATGACTACTCTGGATTCCTTTCCTAACCCTCCCCAGAATTACCTGCTTGTATCTAAAAGAATGGCTCTTTACTTTTTCAGTTTTCATTTTGAGTAATACTCCACTAGGCAGAAAAGATAAGTGAACGTAGCAGAAAAGCCAGAGTTTGAAGTCCCTCAGAGTGTGGTTGTATGGGTGTTGCTCCAGGCACAGAAATGCATATTAGGAACTTTGGTCCAAGTCAGAGCATCTTTAACGTCAAGCTCTAGAGAGGAGCTTCTGAGCAGGCAACAGCCCTTCTCTGAACATTTTAGACAAAGAACCAAGCCTCCTCTTCTGTGTTTCTGGCAGAGAAGGTATCTCTGAAAATACACTTGCACTTGTGTTTAGAACATTCAGCTGCAAAGGAGTTGTGTTCCAGACCTCATCCTTAAGTCTCAGCTAGGATCTAGGAGCTAGGAGGGTATCGTGCACTGCCTTACCACCTCTTCTGTCTTTTATAAATACTTCTTTACTTTCCTTCTTGAATGGCTTGGGGCAGTGCTGTGTTGAGTCCACGGCTGTTGGACCTACTCTTTTATGTTGTAAACAGCCTGAAGAATCATTTTTAATTGCCTACATTAAACAGTGCTGCTATGGCATTGAAGTAATTTCCCCTTTGCATGAGCCTGATTTTTTTTTTGTGTTTGGTTTTGTTGGTTTTGGTTGGTTGGTTGGTTGATTTTGGTTTTGATTTTTTTCTGGGAGTGGTAGATCAGTTGTTTTTATTCTTTTTGGGGGGGAAGGGGCGGGGGGTTGACATTCTGCTACAGGCAATGCATTCAGAAATTACTGCATAGCTTACTGAACAATTCAATATGATACTGAGGGCAGAGTAGCCATTACACAGATTGCTATTACAGAAGCAGAAGCAACTATGTGAACCATCCCAAGGTCTAATTTCCAGGTATCACCTTTGGGACTTTTTTCTACTATATCAGCTCTTCTCGTTTGATTCCACAGTTAATAAGAAACAGCTTTGAAGACTATTTTCATTGTTTGCTCTTACAGGGTTGTTCAGAATGGTATTATTTGTATTTCAGTTTAATTTAAACAGCAAGCCATCTAACTCTTGTGGTACTCTCTGCACTTTTTAATTAGAACTCCTTTTTGCAGGACAAAAGCTGAACTAGATCAGGAAGCTCTCATCAGCGGAAACCTGGCAACTGAAGCTAACCTGATCATTCTTGATATGCAAGAGAACATCATCCAGGTGGGAAACAGCAAAGCTGGCTTGGTTCCAATACCTGCTCCTTCAGAAGGCGGTGGAAGCACGATTCGTTTCTCCTTTTGTTTCTTAGGGAGTGCAGAATTTTTTAATGAAGGACCTTCTGTAAACTCTTATAATCTTGAAGAAAAAAAAAAAAAAGATGGAGAATGAATCCAAAGATGAAAATGCTGCCTGTCTTACACTGTTGCTACAAGCCTCTTCTACTGTAGAGCATTGCACTGCTGTGACTGAAAGGGAAATCTACCATCTTGTCTCTAGTAGATGTTGTTGAAAGCCATTTGCTCTGTCTTGCTATGATCCTTTAGATTGGAGAGGATGAGGGAAGAAAAACTTTAATTTATGCTAGGAACGTATCTGAAGATACTAATAATTTGTAACTGGACTGCTGGGATGTCATGCTTGTATGATCTTGTGAGACAAAAGGATTTAACCTTGACTCCCACAGAGTGGCCAGTGCAGGAGACTATATCTTCGACCTGCATGAAGTCCTTCTGAAAAGAGATATGCCCTCCTAGAGCAAAGTAATATACAGAACTAAATTAACTTCCAGGAGTCAGATGCAGTAAAATTTCACAGGTCCTTTGACAGCAGTGGAACCATGATAATTGACTCTGCTTTAGGCATGGTCTCCTGGTTCAGGAGAGACACTCCAAATTGACAAGTATGGCAATACTACCCCTGGAGCAACATGCATATTCACAGATAGCAAAGAGAAAAATTTGTTCTGTAAAACCAGTTAGTGGAAAAGCATTTTGCCACTGGACTGTTTATTACTGGACATGATTTTTACATGACACCACTCATAGCACCTAGCCTTCCCACTGTTTGGACTGTGGGTTTGATCAGAGCATCCTAGTAAGCCTATTGAGCCTACAGTCCCAGGGAAACAGAAAATGACTAGGGTATTGCCTGCCCACAAAAAAATCACTTCCTCATCCAAGGTACATGAAAGATTGCACAGATAGACATAGCTTCAAGAGTCACCACAGAAGCTGGCTGAGTTTAAAAATGCACTGGAGTGACTATGAATACTGATAAATGTTTGGGACATTTTTTCCCTCAGTCTTCCTGATCACTAAAAAAAGTGGTTTGAAATTCCTCTTAAACAAATGAAAAAGCTTCAGTCGCTTAACTCATGTATGTGTCTCATGGACAGAAGAGCAGATCTTCAGTTCTTACATGCCAGTTCATTGCTGAATTACCTCATTCTGTTATTGTTGGTTTTCTCCACTGTGTGTAGGCAAGCTTTGCAGCAGAGTGCAGAGACAATCTTTTGGGAGGAGTTTTGAAGGTCCTGGTGAATTCTCTTGGCTGCGATCAGAGCACCACTTACCTAACTCATTGCTTTGCTACACTCAGAGCGCTCATTGCTAAGGTATGCTCTTGACATACTTCTGTTTTCATGCCTCAGAACAAGTTATTAGAGCAGCATTTCTAGAGCACAACTCCATGCAGTCAGTTTGCATGTTTTGTTTAGGATTCATTAAATAGATTTGCACGTGTCTAATGTTTATTTGTAGGGGTGTCAAGGGACTTCTACAACTCTTTTAAGCTCATTTTATTGACCACACCAGATAGAATAACTGAATATGAGTAATTTCGTGAGTTTAGCAGTCTACCCGTAAGTGTAGAACATTTATTAATAAAAAGGTAAAAAATTCTCCCATTATGTTTCAGATATATTCTAAATTAAATTAGGGTTCTTAGTGCCAAGGATTGCACAGATTCCATGAAGTCCAATTTTAATTATTATGTTGTCAGGAATAGTTTCCAACTACGTGAGCAGCAGAGAAATCGAAGCTAATTCATCAGATATCAGGGCAATCAATCTAGGCTTCTGCTTCAGAGATAGGTTCCAAAATTCTAAGTATATTCTAAGATGTTGACAGATTTCACCTTCATTCTACCTGGAAAATAAGCCATATCCTAATCTGTCTTTCCTTTCTGTATCACCAATTAAAAAAACAACCAAACAAAAACTTCAAAATGTAGGAGGATAGAGATTGACTCAACTTCTTTATAACATGGGTCATAATGGATTAGGTGCTTCATGAGGACTCCATAAAATCTGTTTAGTATTCATTCTCCTACAAAGAAAAGCAGTTCCACAGAGAAAAAAAATTGTGAAATGTGTTTTTCCCCTAAGCTATTCCAAAATGCAAATAACAAACAGGATGGTCCTGTCCAGTTAATGCCTATCTACTGTTAAATGCAGATTGGCTGACAAAGCCTAATTACAGAGAGATATCTGAGTAATAGAAACTCATTATTATGTTTTCATTGTACCTTAACTTTGGAAGCTAACTTCCAATTTCAATAATGAATTTTGTGAAGCAATCATTATTCTCATTGAAATAGATCTTCTAGTTAAGCTGACTCAGTTCTGTATTTTATGAAGCAATCATTCAGCTTCTATTAGGTAAGTATTTAATGTAGGTATATAGATGTTATTTTACAAATAAAGCTGCTAGACCCCAGTGACAGCTGGCTCATAATATAAATTAGCCATAAAACAATGAGATAATGAATTAAAGAAAGGTTGAGAAATGGGAAATCAGCCTGTCAATAAGACATAATACTCTGCATTTTGCTCACACATCTGTACCAGTCCTATGTATGTACATAAAGACGGAAGGAACTGGGAATATTTAGTCTTGAGAAGACTGAGAAAGGGCCTTATTAATGTCTACAAGCATCTAAAGGGTGGGTGTCAAATAGAAGGAACCAACCTTTTCTCTGTAGTGCCCAGCAATAGGACAAGGAAAAGTGAGTATAAACTGGAGCATAGAAGATTCCACCTCAACATGAGGTTGGAATCTTCTTTACTGTGAGTGAAAAGAGCACTGGAACAGTCTGCCCAGAGAGGTTATGGAGTCTCCTTCTCTGAAAACTTTCAAAACCCATCTGGATGAATTCCTGTGTGACATGCCCTGAGTGCTCCTGCTTTGGCAGGTGTGTTGGACTTGATGATCTCTAGAGGTCCCTTCCAACCTCTACCATTCTATGACTCTATGATATCGTACTGGTGCATCTGCTTACAGTGAGAGTTTCTTAGGACAGATGTCCTGCCCTCTAGGTTTGCTGTCTGATATGTGCTCACTGTAAAGGAGGGTCTGGCATGAAAGCTGTGTAGTGGAAGCCTTGTGATAACCGTGGGAGGAAGAACACGCTGGAGGGTTGAGGTAGGGTAGGGTGTTGATGCAAAAAGCTAGTAATTGCTCCTTATGCTTAAGGAAGTATTTGCATGAATTTTGCAGTATTTTATGTTTCCTAAAGCTCCTGGATCCATGAGATACTGAGGTGGGTTTTTTTCCTCTCTTTCTGCCTCTCTTTTCAAAACAGAAAGACCATTTTCAAGTCCTTATTCTCTGCAGCAAAGCTTGAAAATGAAACCAGTAGCATCACAAGAATCAGAAGTCCAAATTAAAAAAAGTATAAAATGTGTTTTTGTAAACATTAGTCTTTTAATCCTGTGGGGTTTGTGGACTAAACTAATGTTTTATGGTCAAAACCAAGAGTAATTAATGTTTTCTTCTCTGTCTCCCTTAGTTTGGAGATTTCCTGTTTGAAGAGGAAGTTGAACAGTGTGCTGACCTGTGTCAGAGAATTCTCCATCACTGCAGCAGCAGCATAGATACCACACGGACTCAGGCCTGTGCCACTCTTTATCTCCTCATGAGATACAGCTTCAGCTCCATCAGTGTAAGATTTTGAGAACAGCAGCATGTTTTGTGCATCTCTTTTTGTAATCAGCTGAAACTGTAACTGAAGTTGTGATAGCAAATGTGATGCATCTACAAATAAATAGTCAAGTTTTGCATATTTGAGCTCTAGAAGTGTAGAGGGAAAGTCGTTTTAAATATTGTTCATTATTTTCTTTAGAAAAATGTGATATTTTCTGCAACATCAAATGTATGTTCAAATGGAACAGCAAGGACTATACAATGTATAAGCAATACTCTTCATTTTGTCATATTTTGTTTAGTTTTGTTTAGTTTTGTGGTTTTTTTTCCTCCTGTGTCAGAACTTCTTTAACTTACACTATTTCTATTCTAATGCAATTACAACCTTGGTAGAACTACTGTATGCTTGTATTAATCGGAGTTCTTCATTGGCCCCTTGGTCTCAAGACAAGACTGAGTCTTACAACACAAAGGGAGCAAAATACATGTTTTATTCATTTAGGTTCACTGTGTTCTAGCACAGAAGGACAAGCATTAGCATTCTGATCCTGCACAGCTTTTTCTTGATTAGTTGTTACATTAAAAGCCTTGCATATGTAAGAAATGCTGAGTTTGCAAGAGGAAAATATACCTCTGAGATACCATGATCATTGACGCTTAGTTCATCACCAGGTAAAGCCCTCAAGAGACCTTTTGCTTCCCAGACTTGTCTCCAGGTTGTTTTCCCAGTCCTGCCTCCCTTTCTCTTCTGTGTGTGGCCTGGTCTACACAACCACTGGCCTGTGAAGACAAAGAGGTGCTTCTGACTTCCCTTTGTCTTAAGTAAGCATATGTATTCCAAGGAATATTCTTGCCCCAAAGTACAGACATGCCAGAATTAGGCAGCTTTGGCTTAACCAGGTAAAACAGGACTGTCTTTGATGCACCAAAGACCACTCATGTGAGCAGTGAGTTTAATGCAGTTGGTGTGGGCAGGAGAAAGTGTGTTTGTTTTATATGGTAGACAGAGACATGTGAATTGATATGCATGATGCACTGCAGCCATAATTCTTCCATGTTTTTGTTTTTTCCTCTGAAAGAATTTTGCAAGAGTGAAGATGCAGGTGACCATGTCACTAGCCTCTCTGGTTGGAAAATCACCTGAATTTAATGAGGAATTCCTTCGTCGGTCCTTACGAACCATCCTAGCTTATGCAGAGGAAGATGCGGATATGCAGGCAACTCCATTTCCCATGCAGGTCAAATCTTTTATGACATCTGTGGCTTTTATCACCATTTTTCAAAGGAATATTCTTGGATCGAGTCCTACATCTCAGTCTTCCAAAGCAATAAAAATAAGGATGCAGGGGTTATTCCACGAGTTTATTTCTAACACAGCAATATGTGGGGAAGAAGTATAGGACATACTTTCCTAGAATAAACCCTGGATAAGTTCCACTGAAATCACATTACAGGAGAATCATCTCTTAGCTTTGTGCACAACTTCTAGACTGCAGCAGGAACTGTACCCTGTGTTTCCCAGTATGGAATTTGATTCATGTTTTCAGACAAGTAGCATCATGGAAACTTCTCTCCCTTTGTCATTTCTTATGGTGGCAGAAACAATAACAACAAACATTTCAGACAACTGTCAGAGGCTTTGCTAAAATTCTTACAGTGACTCAGCTTGTGCTGAAGACTTAAACATGTGCTTGAACAGATGAACTAAAGCTGAACTCCATTAGCACCTAGGTTTGACTTTTGTTCATTCAGAAATACATAGAACAAATGATCATAGGTCATTCTGATTAATTAAATTGTGTGTATAAGATGTACTCTGTCAGCAGTCTTTACTGCACTGAATATAGTTGGAAAAACATACCTTGTAGCAATTCGGCATCCTGACATATGCTTGGATAAGAGGGACTGAAAGAGAGAAACATCATCTGGTGCAGACACTGTTATTTTTCTAGAAGGGAAAAAATAAGCACCTGAGAAATACGTGTTGATTTTTGTGTTACTGCAGGTAGAAGAGCTGCTGTGTAATCTGAACAGCATCCTTTCAGATACAGTGAAAATGAGGGAATTTCAGGAAGATCCAGAGATGCTCATGGATCTCATGTACAGGTAAGTCTATTTAGAATTCCTACTGAAGAAATTCTGCAGTGAAGTAAGCATGTGAACTGTGCATTTCAGGAACAAGCTGCACAGAAACTATCTAGCCGCTCTGTTTTTGTATACATTCCCTTTTTAGCACAGCTGATCTGTCACCAGGGTACCAGGCTGCAGGAGTTAGTATGTTCCAGTGGAGCCCCTGGGAGGTGGGCATAGGCTTGTGCCAGGATGGGAGTCAGGTACTGATGAACACTGAAGAGTCTTGGGTTCATCAGTTTTACTCCTCTCATAGCCCCTGTTGTGTCCTGCCTACACTTGCCTAACTATTTATTTTCTCCTGTGCTTAGGGAATCATATAAACACACCTCTATCACCCTCCATTCAACCCAGGTGAAGAATTATAAAGATTCTTTCTGTTATTTGGAAAGAGGTGATTGTTCACACCTCTTCTCTGCCCTGTGTTGTTAGAATTGCCAAAGGATATCAGACATCGCCTGACTTGAGGCTGACATGGCTGCAGAACATGGCTGAGAAACACACTAAGAGGAAGTGCTACACAGAAGCAGCCATGTGTCTGGTCCATGCTGCAGCACTGGTGGCAGAGTATCTCAGCATGCTTGAAGATAGAAACTACCTCCCAGTGGGCAGTGTCAGCTTTCAGGTAAGGAAAGACTCCTAACCTCTGACAGCCTAAGGCTGGCATGGCCTGGCATGGTGTAGTCAATCTTATATTAAGCAGAGTAAAAGTGCATGTATGGGGAGGAAACGTTACATTGACAGAATAATCACCAAACTTGGTAGGTTTTTCCAGTGATGTACGAAAACTGATGAAAACTGGTATTTCACTATCAAGCCATCTCTAGCTTCTTTTTCCAGCAGTTGAATGCTGTAATCTGCTTGCTAAGTAGAACCCATCTATTTTAGCCTTTTCTTAGGGCTTTTCCTACTTATCTGTGACAAATGCATTTTTCAAACTTCTTTCTCATAAGACAGGTAATTGGAGAAACTCAGTTCTTTTAGACGTGTTCTCTAGTCCTTTGACTGTCCTCCAGTTACCAACCAACACCTTTTGATTGATGAATGACACAATCACTGTTGTTTATGCACAGTCACATCGAAGTCAAATAAAAATGTCCCGTAAGTTCTTCCAGGCTGGGAAGTGTATCTCAGTTTATCTCTCCAAAGACTCCATTGATTCTTTTGGTGTTAGTGAGCTTTTTATTCAATAATATAGTGATCTTTTCCAGAGAGTTTTCCCATGTTTTGTTTTTTTACCCTTATTTTCTATGTCACATAGCTAAAAGCTTTTGGTTTTTTTTTTTGGTAGAATTATACATTTTGAAATTCAGACATTTATACATATTTTATCAGATTATGCATGTTTGTTTACCCTTACCTAAACTGACTTCATGTGCAAGGTCAGTGATTTTACTGCATTTTTTCACATTATTAAAAACAGAAATGGATGAAACCTTAAAATATTCCCAAATGCCAATGATTCCTCCTTCAACGTTATTTTTTAAGACCAGTGAAGACTGTTGTTCATTTAGAGAATGTTTGCTGCAAGCATTGTGTATTGTTCAACTAATTGGTAGAAATATTATGCAGAATCAACTCAGACGTTGTATAGACATCTACTGTTTGGGCATTATTGACTTAATGATATTGTAATCTCTTTTAAAATATTAGGTTTATGTAGTCTGGTGTAGTTTCAGATTAATTACATTACCTTTAATTTTATTTTTAGTAAAATTTTGTATCAGTATTTTCACCACTTTGTCATCAGTTCGGACTGATAAACCTACAGCTATTTGCTCATCCTGTTTACTTTTTAAAAACGTGGTCCCCAAAGCGTATTTCCTTCTCTGGAACTTCTCCAGTTTTCTAAAACATATGGCAACTCAGTGTTTGCTGACTGAATACCCTTTTGCTTAGCTCTTTTAAACTGTTGAGGAGCACATTTTATGGTCCAGATTATTTTGAAATGGCTAACACTAGTAGTTGGTGCATTCATCATCCCTTGCTATAACCATATCACACCAAAGGTTTTTCCTTTCAGAGTAGTAAATAACCATACCACTTGGTTTTGGTTTTGTTTTGTTTTGGGTTTTTTTTCCCTTCAGAATAGTAAATATGAACATGATTGAACAACTTGGCATTTTGCATTAAATTTAGTATGCTGGGCATTAGTATTTTCATTTCCACCTTAGAAATCAGGTGATGGACTAGTGTTATTCTTAAATTAATCTTAAATTCATTTACTCTTAAGATAGCTGTATGTACTCTTTCTACTGGCTAAACTGTCCAAGGTTTTATACTTCTATTTTTATATGTATAAATATCTGCTGGCATGATTTAGAATTTCAGTTTGCTCAAAAACAGTAATTAACTATAATAACACTTTGCATTTTCACAAAGCCTTTCAAAAGAAGCAGTCCCATTCTTCACAATGCAGGCTACCCTAGCCATATCTAATATAGTGTTAAGACTGGAGATCACAGTAAAGCCCCTTGAGTTTACATCTTGTCCTTAAAGAAAACTAGGCTTGTGAGGCCCAAAATAATTGCTGACAATGTACAAGGGAACTTATGTATTGCCTTTATTATACGAAGAACGCTTAAAGCTCTTCAATAGGAAACCTAGATCAAGGCAAAAGGTAGGTGAAGAATGTCCGTTTTGCAAAAGGTCATGCAAGCAGCAGGAGTGCATCAGGAAGACTCTCCCCTGCTGGAGTGTGGGAACTGTAAAACCTGGAAATACATGTCTGACATTAGATATTACAAGTTTAAAGGCAAATAAGAGATAATTGGTGCCCATGACTTTCTTGGTTACTTTCATAAATAAATCACTCCTCTGGACTCTATTCCCTTTGCTACTTTTAAATTATTTTTTTTTATTAACTTTTTTAATCCACATACTATGCTGTGGAAACAGTCCTTAATGCCTATTGTTACAGAAAGGGAAAACCAGATGCTGAGCTGCAGCATGGGTTGTATGAGTTGCCCTAGGCATGTGCCAGGGAGGCTAACTCTGGTTGGAATCACTATCCTCAATAATATGGTAGGTAAAAAGGGGCATGGGTGTGATAAAATGTGATGCAATCCCTCTGTGTGAAATTCAGACTTAATTCTTAAGTCCTGCTATTTCTGTCTTGTGCTCACCCTTCTAGATGTGTGCCATCCAGTGTGGCTGGATGACTGTGCAGCCATCCAGCATGACCTGGACGGCTGGAGAGCTGGGCAGGAGAAATGTAATGAAATTTAACAAGTGCAAGTGTAAGGTCCTTCATCTGGGGAAGAACAACCACATGTATCAGTACAGGCTGGGGGCTGATCTATTGGAGAGCAGCTCTGGAGAAAGAGACCTGGGGGTCCTGGTGGAC
>JANHGL010009046.1:0-45960 GCA_024611195.1 Ceyx melanurus
AACCCACCGCGACAGGCGCGTACTCGGTGTGGGAGCTCCCGCAGCCCGCGCGGTGCGGGGAAGGCTGCGTTCGGGTTGCTGCTTGATCGGCCGGGGATCGTTTCGAGACCAACGCTCCTTGGGCGGAGATCGCGGCGGGGCACGGGAGTGAGAGGCGGCCGCGGCCGCTGCCATGGCGGTGGTGCGGCGGCTGGCTGCGGGGTGGCTCGTGGATCACCTCTCCTTCATCAACCGCAGCGGCTATGACACCGGTGACGGCCCCGCGTCCCCTGACGCGACTGCTGCCGCCAGCGGAGGCGCGTCCCGAGCGCGGTTCGCCTTTCGGGAGGAGCTCTTCGCCGTGTCCCAGCCCCGCATCGCTGCGGCTGCCGGGGAGCGGCCGGGGGACCCCGTGGGGGCTGCCACCGAAGCTCAGCCCGCCGGCGACAGCGAGGAGCGGCCCCGAGGAGCCGGCAGCGGCGGGGCTGCCGCCGCCGGTGCCAGGAAGGTGGGTGCTGCCCGGCAGCAGCGGCAGTGAATAACCCGCCGCTCGGGTGGCGGGAACGCAGCCCTGCGGGACAGCAGCGTCGCTCCCGCAGCGGGCTTTGGGGCGCTGGGAAAGCAGGAGGGCTCGGGATGGGCAGTTTTCTCTGCTAGCGGAGGAGCTCAGCTGTGACTGGGTGTGCTGTTCTGTTTTCCCCTCACGGCGGGGCTGGCTCCGGTTGCTCTCGTTGCAGAAGCGGAAGAGGCAGCGGGTGCTCAACCAGGGGGAGCTGGATGCGCTGCAGTACCACGCGAAGGTGAGTCCTGCCTGGTGCAGCTGGGGAGGGCCTGGTGCCTGCCCCTGGCACACCTGGGGAGGGCCTAGTGCCTGTTCTGGGGATGGCTGGCAAGTTCCTGGTGCCTGCCTCTGGCACAGCTGGTGAGAACCTGATGCCTGCCCCTGGCATGGCCACTGAGCACCTGGTGCTCAGCCCTGGCACAGTTGGCGAGTGCCTGGGACCCGCCTTTGTCAGCCCCATGCCACACTCCCCGCGCCCCCATGTTCCCCATTGTAGCTCACTCCAGGAGCAGAGCAGGGTGGTGTCTCTGGGGGGAGTGTGCGTGGAACTGCTCAGTCCTGACCCCCAGCTTTGGCAGGGGTTCTTTACCCACCCTGCAGGTGGCAAACGCTGGGATCTCTGCCATGTTCCCCAAGGAAACCCTCCAAGGCTGGTTTCTGTCCCCTTGTTTTCCTGTCGAGCATGCAGGTGAGGAAGCTGATCTGGGAAGGCACCTCCCAGCTGGTGCAGGAGGGACTTCGGAGCGGTTTCCTTGGCCGTGCCACCGCAGAGCCGGGCCCCGGGGGCAGCGCTGCCGCCAGGCAGGCTGGCTGCGGGCTGGCAGAGCTGTGTGCCATGGCAAAGCAGCTTCCAGCCGGGGAGGAAGGCGACCGCCCGGCTGTGTGTGTGCTGGGGGAAGAGCCCACTCTGGCAGAGCTGGACCTGCTGTCCTGTGTCACGGAGAACAGCTCGGAGAGGGCGAGGGTGGTGGTGCTGATGGGGCAGCAGTACTTGGTGCCACCCAAAAGCAGCTTCCTCCTGTCTGATGTTTCCCGTTTACAGCCCCTGCTGAGCTGTGAGTACCTTCAGCATCAGAAATTCCTGCTGCTCTCCTGCCTCAGTGTCAGGGTGAGCAAGGGCCACCAAGATGCTGGTGGGAAGGGAGCATCTTGGATACAAGGCTAAACCTTTATCCATTTTAACTAGTAGCTTTATTGAAAAGCTGATTTACTGCTTTTATTTTATTTTATTTTATTTTCCTTTCCAGACAAGAAAAAATATGGTGTAATTGTGGTTGACCCACCATGGGAGAACAAGTCTGTTAAAAGGAGTAACAGGTACATTTCACAATAACATCCTACAGAGTTTTTCTTGGCTGACAGAGGGTAATTAACATTTGAATGCACTGATGCAATCCAAGACCAATATAACTGTCAGACTGTAGCTTAAACTGGCAAGTATTTTGGCACGTGCCTGCCTTCAGGGCTGGATGCTCTGCAGGCAAAATGTTTGCAAGACTAGACCTTAAATTACCTCCCTGGTGAGCAGATGTCAGACTCTGAGAGCTGCAGGGAAAGTCTGGGGTCAGTTGTGTTGGGAGACCCAGATTGTGCAGAGGCTCATTTGAAATTAGTGAGTTGCTTTAGTGGGCATGAAGCTGGATAAACGTGGAGACAGTTGCAGGGTTTAGAAGTTTCAGGGTTAAATTAATTAATTTATTTTTAATTTGAGCTGTAGTTTGAGCTTCAGCCTGAGGATGGGAGACAGAAAGTGATAATGCAGCAAAGTCCTCAGGTGCAGTAAAACTTTGAGGAGTTTCTGAAATCATTAACTGGAAATTTTATGGGTTTCCTTCTCCTCTGAGTCACATCAGGCTTGTGGCAGGGGAGCTGCTGCTGGCCAGGGTGGCTGTGCCCTTGTGAAGGGCACCAGCAGGGGTAGGGCACAGCGTTCCCTGGCTGCTTGTCAAGGTAGCACGGGAAGCTGTGTGGACTGGTTGGCAGGTTTCACTCAGCCCTGCAGGAGCCAGAGAGTTGTTCACGTGTGAGGTACCCCCTGGAGGGGCTGTGGTGGTGACAGCCACTCCTTGGGAAGCATTGCACAAGGATTGTCTGGTGTTCTCTGGGCAACCCAGTGCAGGGGGTGTTCTGGCTGCTGCCCTCAGTGTGGCTTGGGGGGGCTTGGCAGCAGCTGGCTCTTCCAGTGGGCACCATGCCCGTGGTTGTGATGGTACCATGTGTTGGCCCAGTAGCTGCTTGTGGCCTTCCAGTGGCTAAAGGGGCTCCAGGGAAGCTGGGGAGGGATGTTTTATGCTGTGGGACAGCAGCAGGAGAAAGCTGGTGGAGCAGGGCTGGATCCAGACAGGGCTCTGCAGTCATCCCCTTGACGTGGGCTGAGTGACCCAGAGAACTTTCACCATGAATGACAACTGAAGAATAAGGAATAGCTGCTGCAGATAATTGGAGAGGTGATTACTCTTTTATGACCTTTTAACTTGCCAGTCAAATTAGCACTGCCCTTGTAAATGACTCGCTTGTCATTCCCCTCTAGGAGAGTGCTTGTTATGGGAAGTTGAGTGTTTGACTAAAGAGCTGCTTTTCCCTCAGTAGCTGCGTTCTGAGTGAAGATGGGATTGCTGAATTACATCTGATAGTCTGTAGATTAAGCTTGGTCTTCAGAATTACAACTGGTAATCCTTTATTTGGGGAGACAGCAGAAATAAGGAGTTAGAGGTTCAGCTCAGGAAATCTTCATATAAACTGCTGCTCTTCCGTCGGAGTTGGCCACTGGGTGTCAGCCTTGGTCCAGCTTTGTGGCTCTGCTGCCAGGAGGGAACTCTTGGCCGTGCAATTCCTCTACCCATTCGCCGTGCGTTGCAGGTCTCTCGTTGGGCATTTGCTAACTTGCTTTCTCCTCCACTCGTGCTCAGATACAGCCACTTGTCCCCGTGGGAGATCAAGCAGATTCCAGTGCCAGCTCTGGCTGCTCCCCATTGTCTGGTGGTCACCTGGGTGACAAACAGACAGAAGCACTTGCGTTTTGTTAAGGAGGAACTTTACCCTCACTGGTCAGTGAAGACTCTTGCTGAGTGGCACTGGGTCAAAGTAAGTGCTCAGTTTGTTCTGTTGCTTTCTTGGAGACTGAGAAGGCTTAGTGCTTTCACACTTCTCATAGGTTCATGGAAGGGTTTGGGTTGAAAGGGACCTTAAAGCTCATCAGTTTCTACCCCCTGCCATGGGCAAGGACCCTTCCCACTAGAGCAGGTTGATCAGACCCCATCCAAATGGTCTTGAACACACCCAGTGATGGAACATCCACAGCTTCCCCTGGGCAGTGTCTCACCACCCTCAGGGTGAAGAACTTCTTCCTAATTTCTAATCTAAATAAGGAAGAAGTGTTACTATGCCTTCTCTTTTTACTACTGTGTGCTTTTATATTTGAAAGGCATGGAATCAACAGCATCTTCCTCTTCATCGCAGAAAATGTCTCCAAAAGATGGGATGTTAAAATCTTCCACTCTGTGTTTTTCACTCCTTTGTGTCAGATCACAAGAGCTGGAGAATTTGTGTTGCCTTTGGATTCTTTACACAAAAAGCCCTATGAAGTTCTGGTGCTGGGGAGAGTTCAAGGGGACTCAGAGGAAGCCCTGAGGTAAGCCAGGTTATTTATGGCAAATGGCTTTCCTGAAGCAGCTGTAGGATTCTCTTTGTAGGATTTTCTTGTTCATAATACCACGTAGTGTCCCAAAGTCACTCGTCGCCACCTTTTGGCTGATTGTGGACCTAAAAATGCCTGTGTGGGCTCTGGGGTCAGGCAGTGAGATGAAAGGAGGGGACCCTTGGCCTGTTCCTTGTGCCTGCCTGTGCTGGGGCTCTGGCTCAGCTCAGAGCCTTGGGGACAGGGCTTCCTTTGCCCACAGATCCTTTGGACCACGGGTCCTTGATGCAGGCTGGTGCCATGCTGGGGATGCTGGTGCTTTTCTGCATGTGGGAGCACACAGAACTGTGGTGCCTGCTCTCCCTGCCCATGGGTAATGGTGTCTTGTCTAAAGCCTCAGCCATTTCTCACACTCCTTCTATTTGAGCAGCACTGAACTTCCCAAGGCTCCTCTGTGGTTTGACTATGTGTTAGGTCTCTGAAGTGGCTCCAAGAGCTGCAGCTTCATGTTTGGTGGAGCCAGCAATGTGCCCAGGGGGACAAGAAGCCCCCAGGGTCCTGGGCTGGCTCAGGAGCAGCGTGGGCAGCAGGAGCAGGGCAGGGATTGGGGCCTTGTGCTTGGGCCTGGGGAGGCCTCATCTCAGTGCTGGGGTCAGCTCTGGGCCCCTCATGCCAGGACAGACACTGAGAGGCTGGAAAGTGTCCAGAGGAGCTGCCAAGCTGAACATGAGCCAGGGTGTGCCCAGAGGGACAAGAAGCCCCCAGGATCCTGGCCTGGATCAGGAGCAGGGCAGGGATCGGGGCCTTGTGATCGGACCTGGTGAGGCCTCTCATCTCAGTGCTGGGCTCAGCTCTGGGCCCCTCACTCCAGGACAGACCCTGAGGGGCTGGAACGTGTCCAGAGGAGCTGCCAAGAGAACAAGTGGTGTGAGGAGAGGCTGAGGGAGCTGGGCATGGGCAGTGTGGAGCAGAGGAGGCTGAGAGGGGAGCTCATTGCCCTCTCCAGCTCCTGACAGGAGGGTGCAGAGAGGGGGGGGAGGCCTCTGCTCCTGAATCACTAGTGACAGAACCAGGGGATGGGCTGAAGTTACTCCAGGGAAGGGTTAGATTGGATATTAGGAATACATTATTTCTGGAGAGAGTGGTGAGACCCTGGAACAGCCCAGGGAGGAGATGAAGTCTCCATCCCTGGAGGGGTTTCAGAAACAAGTTGACATAGTGCTTAGGACATGCTCTAGAGGAGGCAGGGAGGGGACTTTCCAACCATGCTAATTCTGTGATTCTAAGTCCATCCTCATCCCCCTTTCTCACTCTGCTTTGTGTGACAGGAGATCTGAAGATGTCCTTCCAGTTCCAGAGCACAAGCTGATTGTCAGTGTGCCCTGCAGCCTGCACTCTCACAAACCCCCCCTGGCTGGTACGTTGCTGTGTCTGTGGGGTGGCAGGAGGGTGAAGTGATGGAGGGATGGACCTGGAATGAGGGCTCTTCACATATCAAGTACCTCAGTGACCCATAACCCAAGTGATTTAGGTCAACAGGGCTTGTGGTTCCTCAGCATTCCTAAAAACATTGTCAGGCACCTAAATCTTGGTCTCTAAAAATGGTGATGAAAAGCAAAACTTCAGGAATTATTGTCTACCCAGAAATATTCACATTTTAAAAAGAAGAAAAGTTTCTTTTCTTAAATTTGTTGTTTAAATGGTGCATGAACAGTTTCTGAGTCCTGTATGTGACCTAATGACCTAAGGTACCTTGTGAGGCAGGAGTGAGCTTTGGGATGATATAAAATGGAACATCTTTAACGTAGGTAATAAATAAATAGGGTGTAAAGTGGGAGCTGAGCTGTAGCTTTGACTTCAGCGTGGCTGAGCTGTGTCCTGGGGCAGCTCAGGGGATGGTTGGGCAGAGGCAGGGATTTGGCAGAGGGGGACAGGGGTGCTCCCTGAGTCATCCCTGTTCTTTATGCTTTGTTTAAGTAGTGACAAAGCCAAAAATATGAGTATTTGCTGAGGCTGCCTGGCCCTGTATTTCTTATTACTACTATAAAGATGGTGTGTTGGTACATATGTAGCCACTTAATGACTGATTATAGCAGTTTATCTCTCTGGGGGAAGAGAAAGATGTAAATTAAAGTAAGCCATCAAAAAGAGATGTTTGGGTTCCTACAGGGCATTTAACCATGAAATTGCAACTGTAGGGGTTTGGGGTGATGCATGTCCTGTGCTCAGTGCTTAGAGCTTTAATGTGTCACTGGAAATGTACTTAAGCTTCTTTATGCAAATCCATTGAAATGAAATGTCATGACTCTGGGTTTTGATTCAAGGAACAGCAGGTTTTTCTCCCTGATTCAGTTGGTGAGGCTCTGAGCAGCACAGGAGCTGCTCTGCAACACAGGCAGTGGGGACTGCTGTTGAACTTCCAGCACCTCTTTTCCCCCTTCCCTGTTTCAGGGATTCATCCTGTCACAGCCATTTTTCCTCCAGGTGTTATGTGAGTTTATTGTTAGAAAATAATATTGTCATTGGCATGCCTGAAAAGATGGGAATCTGCTCCTGGCTGTGTGTGAGCTGCCTTGCCTCCCTCCGGCAGGAGAGTGTGGTGGAGACCTTGGGAGCTGCCTCCTCCAGCAGCAAGCCTGCCCTGCTTGTGGCTCACAAAGCCTCAGGGAAAAGCTGATGGTCCTTTTCACCTGATGAATCCAACTTGCCCTGCAGAACCTGCTCTGTAGGCAAAGGATAAGGGGAAAGTGTTGCCTGCTTCAAAAATCATTCCCCCTTTTGCTTATTTACCTGCTTTTAGCAGCATGCATCTTCTGTGCACGTCTGGGAGTGGGCAGGTAAGGTGGGTGTCCTGCCTGGCTGCTGCATCACCCTTCAGAAGGCAGTGGGTTTTCTGGAAAGCCAGTTTTAGTTCTGCCTAGTGCGACGTGCCCAGGTGGGGGTGCCTGAGCTGCTGTCGTACTGTTTGACACCTGCAAGTGACAAAGAATAATCTCTTTATGGTCTAGTTAAGCTCTTTATTGCCAGTGTTATCTGTAACTAAATAGAGGGAGTTGTGGTTTGTGGGATTTTTGTGTTTGTTTTGGTGAGGTTTTTTTTAATCTCTTCCTATGGTGGAAAAAGTTAATATTTAATCTTTCTGCTGATGTAGATCCTCTAACCTGGAGGAAAAAACCCCAGTGTTTGCTCCAGGGCTGCAGGTCAGCTCCATGTGTGCCAAGGCAGCCTTCTGGTGATATAAAAGCCTAACAAAGAAGCTATAATTTGTGACTTGAGCACTGACTTTTCCTATTTTAAGGAAGCCAGTGTAATGAGATTTTATGCCAACCAAATGCAGCAATGTTATTGCCCTCTTGATATGGTAATTTCCATTGCAGTGCAAGTTACTGCCTGATGTGATTATGTAAATAGTCCTACAACCAGGCAATGAAAAATCAGGCTGTAACTGATCCTGAATCATAGGTAATGGTCTCTGCTTTTAAAACACCTCTGACTTTAAAATAAAGACCCTCTAGCTGGCAGCAGGAGGGGGGGGATTCCTGGGACTTTCATTTTAAGTAAGTAATTTAAGTGCTTTTCCCCCCTGTAAGCTGCAGAGGAAAAGTGAGTGATCTTACTTAAAGAGAGGTTTTATTTATTTATGTTCACAGAAGCATTGCCTTTGTGTTGTTGGAGCTGAGCCTTTAGGAGGTGTACTAGTGAAAATTTCAGCACCCATCCACGTGAAGGCCAAAGAAAATCCTCATTCCCTTTCTCTAAATGAAACCCAATCAGCCAGGGCCACTGAAGGCCTTGGCAGAGTTGTTCAGAATCTCAGGAGCACTTGGTTAACACAACTTTTTCGCTATAAACAGTCCAGCTGTTTGAAACCCCTGAGCTAAATTTGCCTTTTTGAACGAAACGACCCCTTTTCCATCTTGTAGCAGCACAGGGGGGTGTTGCTGCTGCTGTGTGTGCCCCTGTGACCACTGCTGTCCCCGTGTTGCTCCTGTACAGGGGTTCTGGAGGAGTTCATCAGGCCGGGCACCCAGTGCCTGGAGCTCTTCGCTCGCAACCTGCAGCCCGGCTGGACGAGCTGGGGGAACGAGGTGCTGAAGTTTCAGCACATCGACTACTTCACCCCGCTGCAGGAGGGAAAATGAGCTGGGCCTGAGCTCAGGATGGAGGGTCCTCGCCTTCCCCACAAGCCTGGAGCCCTGGGAAGGCAGCGGAGGGAAAACCAGCTCCAGCTTCGGCTGGAAGTGAGAGCGCCCTGGGGAGCAGTGTCTGCTGGCACAAGCCCATCCTTGCTTTCCATGGACTTCAGAGTTGGATGCTGCTGCTGGAGTGCCAGCTCCTGGCTCCTCCCAAGCCTCAGGCAAGGGAAGGCACTTTAAAGCACTCTTACCGATGTTAACCAGCTCTGAAGTGCTCGTTTTAGATTCCTGGGAAGCAGACAGCTCAAACTGCACTGTTTCCTTGAAGACTGGTTTTTGGGCAACAGTGGGTTCTGAACTGCAGCCTGGCCAAGGCAGAGGGTCCTGCTGCCCGTTTGACTTTGCCTGCCACAGAGGAAGGTGCTCACTGGCAACCGACTGCAGTCTGGGGGCTTCTTACACTTGTGAAGCAGTCCTGTGTATGCTGTGAGGTCTTTGAAGACAGTAAATGATCCTTCTCAGCACCTCACAGATCCTGCCCTGGCAGCTGTGAGATGGAACAGGCTATAAGCATTCTGACAGTTCTCTTTCCTCCTGTTGTCAGCAGCAGAGCCACACCAGTGAGCTGTGCTTTGCAGCTCACATGCAAACGGTCTGACTGGGGCTTCTAAAGCACGGTGCACCTTGTGTGTCCTTTGCTGCCCTTAGCAGAAATAATGGAAAAAAAAAGAAAAAGGGACTTAATGAAGCCTCTGCCAATGCCTCATCTGCAGCAGTGGAGGCAGAGCTGCTGGACAAGCCCATTTTCCTGATGGGAAGCTCTGGCTGTTGTGGTTGGCAACAGAACACGCCGTGTACCTCCTTTACATTCATCTCCCTTTGGGTCCTGATCAGCTGTGGAGGGTTTTTCAATTAAGCTTTAAATGTTAGCAGATTATTTTTTAATGATTTTGTAATAAAAAAATAAAGTAACAACTTGTCAGTGTCTTATTTGCAGACCCAGTTTCTCTGTTACTGCTCAATTCCATGTCCTGCTTCTTGGAGCAGTGGAATTAACAAACAAGCTTTTGGCTATTGATTTGTTTGTTTCTTCCCTGCTAACTGTTAAACATATACTCAAAAGAAGTAAATAATGTAACAGTGAAAACAATCACCAGGCAAAACCCTTCTTGTTGCATGATTTTAGTCTGCATTTTCAGCTCTGTGTGTAAACAGCCTCTCCTGCATCCATGAGGAATAAGGATAAGAAGGTTCTGTATTTGTTTTCAGGTTTTACAAGTCAATCCCTAGCTGGAGCTTCCAAATTCCTGGACAGAATTCCTACCCCCCTGCCAGATGGTCTCATCCAGAACTAAACGAGCGTGTGAGGCTCGAGCAGGGAATAAATCAGTGGTGCCCAGCCCTGGTTTTCCCTCTGTAGACAGCACCAGAACTGACGGCGTCTGTCCCGCATCCGCTGCTGGGAGCAGCTCCTTATTATCCTTCCAGTTGCAGACAAAGCAGAGGAGGAACAGTCTCAGAGAGCAGGAATCCACCTTCCTCCTCAGAGTGAAGCAGCAGAACCCTGCTAAGAGAAGGACTCTCTTCCAGCTGCTCCAGGATTGATGACCTGTGTGATCTGTCTTTTCTGTGGAGCCCAGAGCCTGTTCTCTGCCTTCCGGGCTGCTGTGCTGGGAGCTGAGCAGAGAATTCCTGCAGCTGGGAATGCAGCCTCCTCAGTGTGCTTTGTGGCCTCTAGCAGGGCACCTGCAGGCCTCTGGCACTGGAAATCCAAAGTTGAAGGTTGCTGGCTAAATAATACCTGATCCTGTCACTCGCAGGACTGTGCCTCCAGCAGCCCTCTGCTGTGAGGAAAACCTCGTGGATATGGCAGAGGGGGATTCTGCTGATAGCTCATGGTGGTATTAGCAGCTGATAGCTCCAGGGGCCTCTTTTAAGCATAGTTATTAGCCTGTTATGCTTAATTAGTGATTTAAATAGCTTCCTCCACTTTACAAGTCCAAAATGTCAGCTGTCCCCAACCAGCCATCAGACCTTCCAGCACCAGACAGTCCCTCTGAGGCAGAATCTGAAGTGCTCTGGAAAAGGAGCGACAAGTAGAGCCAGTCGATAGAAAAGGGCAGTTCAAGATCCAAATTCCATTTGTAAAATAATAATATTCGTGGTTATCAGTTACTCTATAATACTTTTGAGGTGGAAAGATGTCCTCTGTGGAGTCAAGCCTCGTATGAAAATGAAAGCCTGCCCTGGAGAAGAAGAAAACCTGCCCGTGGAAAGAAGTGGAAACACACAGGAGAAGATAAAGCTGGAGGAGTACAGGAGGGTAAGGAGATGTTGAGTGAACAGGGTGAGTAGCAGCCCAGGCATTCCTCACATCTTCTCTGTTCCTGAGAGTGGTCTGGTTCACCCCCCGCCTCCATTTTTTTCTGCTTTTCTATTTTGGCATGTTAAAGATCACACATTCCAAGGAAAAAGGTGAAGTGTGCATTTTAGTCACAACACTGACAAAAGAGAAGGGTTTTTTTCAGTTCTAAACTCTTTTTGTGGCAGTCTGGGGAAGTGAGAACTGTGCTCAGGAATTTGAAGGAAGTATTTTATTTGGTACACTTGCTGTTAGTTCAGCGGGACAATGGTAAAATTCTTTGCTAGGTCTTCTCCACTACTTATAGCCTTTTAAAATTATGTCTTACTGAAAAAAAACCCTTCAGCTTGTAAAGCAGGAAGAAGTAATTTTAAGCTGCCTCTATATGTAGAGTACATCAAGTGTCATAATCAAACTTACTTTTATGAAGCTTCAGGTTTGAGTATGATTTTGAAATGTCAAATTAGCATATGACCTTTACTTGTATTTTTAAACTTCTATGAAGTAGGAAGAATTACACCAGTAAGATGTGGTTTTGGAATAGTGATTGCTGGGTGTGAACTCCTGTGGAATCAGGAAACTTTTCTTTTGTGACATCAAGCGTTGTTTAAGCAGTGAAGGAAGTGAGCAGCTCCCACCTCTTCATGGGATGCTGCTCAGGTGGGTGCTAGCAGCAGGAAACATTTGGAAAATCTATTTCCAAGTTAATTCATCAGCAATAAAGTTACAGGAGGAAAATGCTGCTCTGCCTTGAGAACCCGTTACCCTCAACGTGACATTCCAGACTTAACACTGACTTTGGCTTGAATGTACCAGTGAGGGAATGGGAGATGGTGAGAGAAGAGCCAAGGGATGAGGTTTTATCAGGCTGCAGGTGTTTTCATAGAATCACAGGCTGGTTTGGGTTGGGAGGGACTTTTAAAGATCGAGTCCATGCGGAGAGCAGGGCCATCTGCAGCCAGAGCACGGTGCTCAGAGCACCAACCTCCCCTGGGATGGTGCCAGGGCTGGGGCAGCCACCACCTCTCTGGGCAGCCTGGCACAGCCTCCGCCACCCTCAGCACCAACCATTTCTCCTGCTCTCCGGTCTATATCTCCCCTCGTTTGGTTTAAAACCATCACCCCTTGTCCCATGTCTGGTTGAGAGGATCCCTGCCCATGGCAGGAAGGTTGGATTACATCTCTAAAGCCCCTTCCAGCTTAAGCTATTCTATGATGTCCTGTCTATGTTTTGCAGAGGACAGGGGCCCTGTAAGGAGCTGCTGTTTCACAGAGCCAATGTCTAACCAGCAAGACTTCAGAAATATTCCTCTGCCTCAGCTGTGTGCCCCAGGTACCCCCTGACTCCCAGGGTCAGGAGGTTCCCAGCAGCCAGAGCTGGTGTTGGCAGAAGGCGTGAGCTGCGAGCTGTCAGGCCTCTGCTGGTCCAAGAAACAGCATCAGAAAATCCCTGCCCTAGAACGAGCAGGTATTTTTCTGCAGGGCACGGTAACTGAATGTTTGTGTTGTTTCAGGAGCGGTGGGCGGGTAGAAGAAGTCAGCAGGAGGACGAGGAGCTGCTGCTCCCCTCACGGAGGCAGGGGGTGGGACACGGGTTAGAAACGGAAAGAGCTGCCCAAGCGTGACAGGCCCGAAGCCTCAGCAATCATTTGACAGCATCATTAGCTCAAGTTTGCAGCTAAATTTTGCTGTTCTGCTCAACGGTATCATGCTGTAAAAGCTGCACACTGTTAGTTCAGGAGACAGCTTAGTGAAAATGTTTTTCTGACGCTCTTACTGCCCTCAAACTGTCCCACGTGTGGCTGTAACTGCGCGGCCTTCGCGGCGCTCAGCACCCCGAGCCCTGCAGGAGTCAGGCTCAGAAGGTGTTATGTCCTTTTCTGGGGCCTCATGGTTCATCTGCTGGTTCACAGGGCTTCAGAGAGGCAGTTATGGCAAAACAAAAATATTTATTTTCCCCACATCAAAGTCACCCAGTGAAAACTTCCATCTCAAATGTGATGAGGCCTACAGCCTAGCTCGTGAAAGCAGCAGGAGAGTTTAGATTACAAAGAGCTATTTCTGACCAACAAAGGCCCAGGCGAAGTTGCAAGGGTTTCTACATTTCTGATGAGGTCAAGGAAGTGCAGAACATAAGAGGAATGTAAATATTTTTACACATTTCACTGCGTGATGCAACTCACACAATATAGATAATGGGGTTGGGTTTTTTTGTGACCTTCAAGGCTAATTGTGACAATGCTCAAAGTAAGAAATGCAGGAGGAATCAACAGTGTCAAGGTTCCTCCTGCATTACAAGGGGAGGCTTTCTGTTCCTGAGTGCTGAAAAACCTCATCTACAGAGACCAGGAACTGTCTCACCCAACAATTTCATTTTGTTGATATAATCCTGGCTTTGTATAGCCACTATCATAATGACATTATAGGTCTGTAAGAGAAACAGGATTATATCATTCCATAACAAAGTTACTGAGGTTTTGGTATTAGTAATACTAAGACTCTGCTTTTACATGTGATTTTCAGGTGAATGCTCTTTCAAGGGGATGATCTGCCCATTGTCACACTGCTCTTCTCGAGCAGACCTCCAAAGCCTGGGCCTTCTGTGGTCTGCTGGGGGTGGTTGGCAACCTCATCCCAAGCTCTCCTTCCTGAGGAGTCTGTTCGTGTGCCCTGCACACACGTGGGAGGAGGTGAAGCACGACGAAATGATCTGGCTTTGTCACGTGTGGTTGCTCACAGGAGGATTTGATCACTGCCCGAAACGGGGCGTGCTGAGGAGGAGGATGTCCCAGCGAGCTGCAGAGGAGAGATGGGCAGTGAAGAGTGGTGAGAGTGGAGCTGCTCCTCTCTGGGGAATGTGCTTCCTCAGGCCTGACCCCTGCACAGTGGTGAGTACTCTGCTCAGGAAGGTTGTGTCCCTAACTGGGGACTCGAAATAAAGATGTTGCTGCTGAGATTTTAATTCTCAGTGATGTATCTCTGTCAGAAACCCAGAGAGGTCTCTGTCTTGCCCAGATCCCATCATTATGCAAAGCCCCTTGGATGGCAGTAGCAGCAAAAGCCAGTGGAAATAAATCCAAGTGCCTGGGTAGAGCTGAGGCTCCCTTTGCAGCCAGGAGATGTGAGATGATAACTGTTGTCTTCATCATTTTTTACTGTCTAGCCGTTTATGAAATGCTTACCCAGTGAAGATGTAATGGTTTTCATTTTAAATTTTGGTACTAGATATTTAGCCTGAGACCAGCTGTGACACTTAAGTACTTCCTGCTTTGATGAGGCAGATGATAGAATAATCTAATCAGTCTCCTCGTGAGAAGCAGCCAGCACTACGATAGCTTTCCCATTTAGGAATCAATAAAATGGCAAGACACTAGAATCTGCCAGGGCATCTGTAACCTGCATGTTTTGTTATGAAAAAAAATGGAAGCTTCCAGCAGATCTGGCCACCGAGGGCAGCTCCCTTCCCTGGCACAGGTAGGGGTCAGTGAACCCCCCCAGCTCTGTGGGTGCTGTGCCCGTGAGGGGGCTGGGAAGGTTGGCAGACCCAGGTGTTTAGTTTCCTTGCTCCCAGTGGGTACCCCTGGTGATGGCCACTTCTTTGCCAGACCATTGTTCTTTCTCACTTCTGCTCTTGGAGGTGCATGTGCCAGTCCTCAGCTGGCATGACCTTGGGGAGTGTCTCTGCCATGGATGGCATCACACCAGCTGACAGGAGCAAACTGCAGCCCTTCACCTAAGGGTTCCTGGTGCCCACCTTCCCCATCACTGATGAGTTCCTCGGCTGCTTGGGCTGTGGAGAGCAGCAGACAGCTCTCTGTGAAGCAGGCATTGTGTTTTCTGAACCACCTGGCACTATTTTTTTACTCATCCTTTTCCATGCAACCCCAACCTCCTTGCTGATGGCATTGGAAGCCTCTCCTCCTGTGTCTTCAGGGGCACCAAAGCAGACTCAGTCCTGGCTGCATGTGCTTGTGCCTGGCCTGTTGCCTCGAAGCAGCAGAGCCACTGGAGATTCCACAGCTCCCCAGGGAGAGCTCTGCAACCACCTGTGCCCATAGCCCACCTCCCGTGCCAGTAGTGCAGCTGCTTGTGCCCTCAGGACACTGTTCACACCTCAGCCCATGGCTCCGGAGACACCAAGTTGCACTCACAGGTCCCAGGGTGTGCTGGGGCTGACCTCCCTTTTGTGGTGCCACCTCCACCTGCAGACAGTCTCTTTGATCTGCTTGTCCTCATGCAGCTTCTTCAGATAGAAATCTGTTTGGACTGAAAAGGATCAGATATTTCAGGAGGCTTCCTAAAAGCAGCCAGAGCTTTTATCTGCTTTGGCTACAGGTTGTTTCATCTCTACCCGACAGCTCTGTGCCTGGGGAGAGCTGAATGTCATTAACAGTTCTCCCACTGGGTGGGGATCCTTAATGTACCAATTGAGGAGCAGCTGAGGGACCTGGGGGTGTTCAGCCTGGAGAGAAGGAGGCTCAGGGGAGACCTGGATCTCAACAGCTCCCTGATAGGAGGCTGGAACCAGTGAAGTCGTGCTCTGCTCCCGAGGGACAAGGGACAGGACAAGAGGAACCAGCCTCAAATTGCCCCAGGGGAGGTTGAGGTTGGAGCTGAGGAACAATTTCTCCCCCTGCAGGGCTGTCCCAGGCTGCCCAGGGCAGGGTGGAGTCCCCGTGACCTCTGGAGGGGTTTCCAAGCCCTGGAGCTGTGGTGCTGAGGGCCATGGGGCAGTGGTGCATTGGCAGGGCTGGATTAACACCTGGAATAGATGAGCTGAAAGGTCTTTTCCAACCCAAACAATTCTCTGATTCTATAATTTGTGAGTAGTAGCTCTCTTCTTTGACATTTACAGTTGCTGTTGCCATTTCTTACCTTCTAACATTTCCAGGCAGTGAATCTTCAGGGGCCCTTGGGCTGTCCCAGGCTGAGGCTCCCTCTCCTCCTCTGGGAAGCTGTTTGCAGTTCTGAATTCCTCAGCACTGCCACTTTGGTGGCCTTGAGGAGCTCACCTGCCTCCCTGCCTCACCACAGAGGTGCTGGAAACAAGCACTGCCAACAGCAGCACTTGGCTGGGTGGCTCTTCCATGCAGCTGGAAGGACAAAAGAAAACCTCCTTGGGAAGGGCTTGGGGCAGACACGTCCAGGTGGCAGCCAGGACAGCAGCTCAAGAGCTGGATGGATCCATCACCTCACTCATTATGTAGAGGAGGAGGCCCTTACCTGCCACGGGTGGTGTGAGGCTGAATCTCCAGCACCCAGGAGAAGAGACAGAGCTGTTGATCATGACCAGCAGGTCCCAGGGAAGAGGTAACTACCTGGGGCCATGTAGTGGGGGGCTTCTGTGAGAATTTCCAAGAGAAAAGAATCTGAATTCTGCAGTAAAGGATCAGTAAAAAAGTAAGATTCCTGGTGGAAACTTCTAACACATGCCAAGCTTGTGCCACAAAAGGGAGTCTCCACTGCTAACCTTTATAATGATTCTATGATTCTATAATTGAAAGGG
Source organism: Ceyx melanurus (assembly GCA_024611195.1). Classification (NCBI taxonomy): domain Eukaryota; kingdom Metazoa; phylum Chordata; class Aves; order Coraciiformes; family Alcedinidae; genus Ceyx; species Ceyx melanurus. The sequence continues at coordinate 16,183 of JANHGL010009046.1, forward strand.
GCAGCTCTCCACTAGACAATACTGTGGCAGATGGGGGTGGCCACAGCAATTGGTCTGTCGTGCTAGACCTAGACTTGCTTGAGGTTTGTTCATGCTTCATGTGAGTTTGAATATCACAGAGCATAGTCACCCAACTTGAACACCCAGCTGAGACAAGAGTGTTGTTTTCCTTTGTCTCTAATCACCAGAAAAGCCCAGCAGGTAGAGCTGGCTCCTCCTCAGCCCCTGGTACAGCAGCCTAGTTGTTGGCTTGTGAGCTGGGTTTGGCTTGCTGGGGATGCAGTGTCAGGCCAGGCTTGTGTGTGCAGACAGCCAGGGTGGCTGGGCAGCCTCTAATCACTCAACTCTGACCTGGCTACTGCTTGAAACAGCAACACTGGGATCACAGCAGAGGAGACAGCCCCTGGCTGCATGGAAGGTGACATGCTGGCCACTGAATTAACTAGAAGCAGGGCCAGGTGTCACTGCCAGCTCTTCCACTGGGCACCCGAGGTGAGGAGCCTCCTGTCTCACCAGCATCCTTTGCCAAGGCTGGAGAAGAAGAGCAGCAAATACTGAAAACCACTGATGGTGGCACTAGAGGCCTATCCCTCTACTCTCCTCCCCAGAAACCTCATCAAGAACATAAAAAACAGACGTGATCAGGCCACCAAGAATTACCAACACGCAGCAGATGGCAACACCTACCCTTTGCTGTGGATCTAATTTTAGCCCAGACTATTTACCAGCAGGGTCGTGGCAGAGGTGAAGGGACAGGCCCTGAGGAGGGGGAAGTGAGTGGAGGCAGGAGGGAGTGGAGGGCTTCTCTCTCCACTTCTGGCCCTCCTTTGGGTTCTCCTTGAACCAGCAGCTTTGCACACTGGGGTTACTGTCAGCAAGATGAATGAAGGTGCCTCTTTGAACCCCAAACTATCAACAGGTAGTTGGAAACAACTTGACATCTACAGTGTACCCAAGAGTCTGGAGCTGCATAGTTCTGTGGCTGCCACCCAAGGTCAGAGGAGATGCAGTTGGGGTAGGTGTGGGGTGTGCACAGGCACTCACGGCCATGACTCTGTGTTTTCACTTGTCCTGTTTTGTCCTCACCTGGTGTTTTCTCTCTGCTGTACTCATTTTTCTTTCCTGACACTACAAATGGTGTGGCTTAGGACAGTAAATGCACCTTGATGCAGCTTGGATCTGCTGCTCTTGTGATGGATCATCTAGACTGAGTGTGTCTCACTGCAGGCTCAGCTCAGGCTCCTACCCACGATTTAGTGCAGATCCCTCTGTCAGCAGCACACTTACACATTTGATCTGGGCTGGGCTGAGCTCTGCCCAGCTGTCTGCTGGCCCAGACAGGGCTGTGGGCTAAAGCAGGGGCTGCTGAGGGGCTGCCTCTCAGTGTCTTACCCAGTGATGCAGCCAGGCCCTGTCCAGGCTGGCTGGGAGAAGGAAAGACATTGAGATTTCACCCCTGGGGTGAAGGATGCCACGGGAGGGGTTGGCATCCCACCCATAGGTGGTTCTAGGGCTGTCCCAGGCTGCCCAAGGCAGGGCTGGAGTCCCTGTGAGCCCTGGAGGGGTTTCCAAGCCCTGGAGCTGTGGTGCTGAGGGCCATGGGGCAGTGCTGCCCTGGCAGGGCTGGGGATGGTTGGACTGGGTGAGCTGACAGGTCTCTGCCAGCTCAAACCATTCTGTGACTGAAACTTCCAAAGCTGAAAGGGAGGATTTTCCCCAACATGCTGTAAGGCAAAACCCTTCCCCTGCTCCTCCTCTGAGAGGGTCCCTGGCAGATTTGCTTTCCTTTCTCTTTCATTTGTTCACTCTCCGAGCCACCAGCCATGCTTCCCGAAGGGAAGTTCCCCACACAGGGATGTTTCCCTGCCATGGAGGCTCTGTGTGAGCAGCACATCAATGAGACACCCGAGCTGCCCACTGAATACCAATGGTTGGGATGCTGCCTGTGCTCTCCCCAGGAACCCTCCTGTGCTAAAGCACCTGCCACTTACTGGGTTCTGTGTTTATTATTTAACAGGGTGCTCCTGGGAAGGCAGCTCTGGCCTCTGAGCTGCTTCATCCACCTTCTCCAAGAGTCAAAAGCTCACGGGCCCCTTGGTTTTGGAAACTGCATTAACGGAAGAAGAACTGTGGGGGTTTATTTCTGGTACTTTTTTTATTAAGGCTCAGTTTTCACATTTACAGTCATTCATAAGAGACTGTTTGAGGAGTTCTGCTTTTCCCTTTACGGAGGCAGCAGGTTTCACAGGAACAGGGATTACATCTCTGTGTGTTTTCCAGCGTGGGTATTGTCTGAGGGGTGCAAATAGCCCTCAGCAGCCAGAACCTGAAGTGCTTGTGCTGGTGAGGTAAGGCACAGTGTTATCACTATCACTAGCAGCCCTGGTGATCACCCCAGTGATCCCCTAATCCTCGTGTGGCTCAGCCCTAACCCATATGAACATTTAAGGACAGTTATTACAGCAGCCCAGCTGTGTTTCCCGGAGCCTCAGTGTCTCCATGACATGTCAAAACACTTGCTGGGTAAATGCTGCTGTTTCAACTGAGCTTTTGGGGGTTTCTCTTCTTGTGACTTAGTTAATGCAAAGAGATGAGAAAACAAAGAAAAAATAGCTTAAAAATTCCTTGTTCCCATGTCCCTCTAATTAGGCTCTCAAGAAGTAAATAACTTCTAATAAATTCCATAAAAATAGCAGAGAACATCTGGCATTTAACTCCACTTAACCTGAAAAACAAGAGGATGCATTTCTGCCTTTTCCCAGCTGACTGCCCCTCCTCACCCTGGACCAGTCCCAGCCATTCACGTGTTGTGACTAAAGCCTCTCAAAAATACAGAGGTGTTTAAAAAACCCTGTTAAAAAATCCCACATGGGGTTAGTTCCTTTGTCCTTTGAAAGTCTGGGGCAGTGTTGGAGTATCAAGTTTTGGTGAGATCATGAGAGCTGGATCCTCTCTCGATCTTTCTTCCACCCAAGCATCCAGCTGGGCTGTGTGAGGCTGATGCAAAGACAAATGCTGAAGGAACACTGCATCTTGCCCTTCCTTCCCTTAAATCCAAATACACAAAACCAAGGAGGCTTGCTGGGACAGAAAATGCTGCATTTTGGGGCTGATTTTCCTGGGGTTTTTTTTCTTTCCCTCGTGTCATCCATCAGCTGCACTGCACGAGGAGCAACCCGGGGCTGCAGGCAGGGTGTGTGGGTGTGCCAGGTGTGCCAGGAGGGGGTGAGGGTCAAAGGGAAGGTTTTGTATGTTCAGGAGAAAGCTGAACCTCCCGAAAGATCTAGAGCCTTGCTGCTGTCAGGGAGAACGGCACGGGCTTTATCCCTGAGCAGGCACCACTGCCCTTCCAAACGGACAGTTTCTGTGTGCAGGGAGCTGGGGAAGGGTTGTAATGGATCATTTATCACTGTGGCTATAACTTAAAACGATGAGGTAGCTACAAATGCTGTCAGACAGTAGCTGGCATCTTAATTCCCATCTATTTAAGGCAGAACTAACACGACTGTGAAACATCTCCAGCAGCTATTTTAACACCCCGGAGCAGGGTGGCTGGGAGCCTTGTAGCAAATTCCACGGCGTGGTGCTCTTAGGGTGAGCACTGGATTGGAAAAACCTCCCAGGGATGAGTGTTTGAAGGATAAAAATGTGATTTCTTCGGAGAAGTCAGACTGCAAATGGTGAGTAGCTCTGGGAAAGGAAATTCCACGTAGAGGTCTGGTCTGGTCTTTCCTTGCCTTGTCTTTGCACCTAGGAGAGTGACAGTACATGCTCAGCATCTCCCATCCTCGTGTGGGCACCAGCTGGTGGCCCCACGAGTGCCAGTGCCCTGCCTTCCTCTGGGACATGAACACCCAGCATCTTGCTGTGCATGGGCTTGGGTTTCCTCTCTGACTTTGACAGGCAGTGATGAGAGTTTTCACATTAGTGCTGAGACCCTAAAGCGCTGTACACGAGCTAGGAGATGCATCACACCTAATAAGAAAGGAAATTGAGAAGCTGAAAGGGAATAATAATAAAGGGAGGAAAACATCGACGCCTGCATGATCCTGGAAAATGGCTCTTATGTTCTGTTACAGAAATTAAAATAACTTCAGCTAGGATTTATTACTGAAGGAAAGTAGATGTGGGACTAAAACCCAGGGAAAAAAAGCAAAACCAAAACTTCGCCACCAACAAAAAGCCCTCAGCAGAGAAAAATACACCAGTCGAGGCACAAATTGAGTTGTGAAAGTATTTCTAATTAAAATGTTTTATTTAATACGAACAATAATGCAAGAGAAGTACGTTAGGAATTCGAAGCAGGTTTATTACCCATAGCGGAGCTGCTCGACGCCAGCTAAGGAGTTATGATTTATCACACCCCAAATTAACCCAGCCCTGCAGAAATCTCCCTGTTAGCAGCTCTGCCGCTGCATCTGCCATTTTGGTGCCTGAGCAGAGTTTGCTCTTTCCACTGGGCTGAGCAGCAGCAGCAGGAGGGGGTGGAGAGCTGGGGTGTCCGCAGGGTTGTGCCAGCCCCAGCTGCCTTGACACAGCCACCTGCAGGAACTGCCCAGCTCGCCGACTCATTAACCATTTGTTGGGCTCTGTTTCCATGACGACTTCCCCGAGTTGCACTACCTTGTAAACTCGGAAGAATCCAGCCGTCAACTTGAAACACCTCGATGTCTCCCCGAGTCGCATCTCCTGTTTCCCTGGCAACTTCCTCTCAAGTCACCCTCGGAGATTCGGAGGCACCCAGGACAAATTCCATCGCATTGATCTCTGTAATGAATTTACACTGACCTGCAGGATACACATCGCACCAAACTTAAAATATTAGATGACAGAATCTTTATTGATTCCATTCAAATGCTGCTTCTCAGCCGAAATCCAATTACTTTGCCCCAGTGCTTACATTGTCCCCATTAAGGCTGCCAAAACAAGGCTGCAAGGAGCCATCCGGGCGCACGCAGACCAATCTGAAGATTAAAAAACAACTTTGCATACTGAGTGCAATATTTGTGACAGAAACAAGGACACGTTTTCGCTGCTCCGGTGCAACGTGTGATTATGAAGATAAATTCTGGTGAGGAAAGGTAAATGCAGGAGACACTTGTGTTCTTTCTGGTACATTGCAAATGCAGACGTTCAGAAACATCATAGCACAAGGAAAACAAGATGTTAAATCCAAATCCCTGCTCAAACAACCCAGGTGTTCAATCCCTCTCCCTGCCCAAAATTAAAGGGAGAAGAAAGAGAACTGATTCCATGCTGGTCACAAAATACAGCAGAAGCTGGAGGCTCAACAGCTCTTCCCTGGTTCTGCTGTAGTGCTGGGGTGGTGTAAGATGCTGCAACTAACCAGGTGAATCTTGTGTCTTGGTCACAGTCCCTTCCCTCAGAAGTTCCTTTAAGGCAACAGGGGCCACTTCGGAGCCAATGTTTAGTTGCTGCAGTGGGTAAAACCCATTTTCATCTCCCACTTTTCTCCTTCCACGGAGACTGGGCCCACAGGCTAAGGGAGAAGTGGCACCTGTGCTAGTTTAATGGCAAAGTGGAAAGCAGATCAGGCCCTGAACATTAATCTCTTCTGGAGAAGAGATGAATTAAGAAGAGATTCATTCATATATTCTGGAGAAGATGGGAATATGTTTACAGAGCAGTTGGCTCCCACAGTGTCCTTTGCTGACACCTTTTCCAACTCTCTCCTGCACGGGGAATCTGCTGCTTTCAGACGTGTCCTGGAAGCATTTGTTGATAGTTTGGATGCCTCCAGCTCTCCGCTGTTCATCTTTGTGCTGGTAGCTGCAGAGGCTCGGGGCTTGGGAACAGGTGCTGACTCTGGTAGGAGATTTTGATCTTGCTTCAGCAGGGGAACAGCCCCTCTCTCTTAGCTGGCAAGAGCAGCTCTGGTTACGTGCCTGGGAGAGCTGGCTCAAGCAACAGCAGCTTTCTGACTCTGAACCCAAGGCTTTGGTCTGAAGCAGCCAGCCCTGCCTGGGGTGGTCTCTGGCTGAAGATCCTTTAGGTCCAGCTCTGGTCTGGTGCCCATGAGGCAGAAGGAAGGGTCTCCTGGGAGGGAGGACACACCAAGTTGTCACTGCCGTGGGGAATGGCTGCCAGCGTGCCAAGAAACACTCAGACCTGTGCAAAGGGAGTGGGACTGCTGCCGAGAGGGGAGTGAAGGGTGTTCTGAGAAGAGTGATTTCACTGCTTTGAAGTTGGGCTCAGTGCTGAGGAGCAACCAGGGGAGGAAATGAACGACTGAGGTTGTAAGGAGCCTGTCAAGCAAACAGGCTTAACAGAGCCTCCCATGGCATTGATGCCAACTGACAGATGTGCAACACTTGGAAAAAGCAGCTGAGGTACCTGTGAGAGTAGGTAACGGTGGCTGTGTGCGAGGTAACTGGAGGTAACTGGGGATGATTAATTCATGCCCTTCAAAGAAGAATCAGAGAGCTGTTTGTCTGAGGCAGAACGATCATCCCTCCACCTCGTGTCTGCTGCTTTCTGACTTCCACCTGGTAGGAAATGATCTTCGGAAGACATAACGACTTGTCTAATTTTTCTGCGTGTTAGAAGTCTCATTAAGTGTGGTAAATTATTAATGCCAGAGAGATTGTGGTGGGGAGCATTTGTTGGATCAGAGCTACAAGCGTTGAGCTCTTCTGGAAAAAGCTGTGGCTTGTCTGTCTGCACAGTACCAGTGCAGCAGGACCCCAAAGCCTGGTAGACCAGATTAGATGATGAATGTGTAATTCCAGGCAAACTTTAAATGTTGGACAAGTGGAATGCTATTAAACTTCCTTGTTTCTTCAGCTAAATTATATATCTATATCTCTTTTTTAGAGAATTGTGCGTGTTCCTTCCAAATCTCCAATGCATTTCGAGGCGTTTGCACTGCCAACACTTGCTGTTATGCAGAATGCACTTTAATTAGGAATTTAATGGATTTCTTATGTCACCGTTCAGGGTTATAATACGCTGTGTGCTCTGGTGTTTTAGTCAAGTGGTAAAATATTAATAGCAGGTTTTGAGTGGAAACTGTTCTTTGAAAGTGCTTTTTTTCCCCTTTTTTCTTGCTTCTCTCAGACTACTGCTCAAGCGTTTTGGTGTCATTTAGGTGAGCAGCCTCATCACTCTGGAGCCAGCTAAAACTCCTGCCAGACTGAGGGTGCTCGTACTGTTGGTGTAAAGAAGCAAAATCCCTGGCCTTTCTTTGTTCCATTTTGTTTAATTCCCCCTCCTGATTCGGGGGGAGCTGCCAGGAACAACAATACGCTGCATGGCTCGGTGGTGCCTCTTCTTCAGCTGGGCACGTGCCAGTGGCCTGAGGGGCAGACCTGCTCTGCATGGCAATTTGCATGGGTGCCCAGTGTGCAGGGGTGGCCTTTATACGTTGCATGAATTATAAAGCAACTGCATAAAATATGTTTCAAAGGCTGCGGGGGAAAAAGGGTATAAAAAGGAGAACTGAGACTCCTTGTGTCCATCCCTTTCTTCATGCATTATTTAACGTGCCTTCCACTGCCAATATCCATCAGGATGAAATTCTTCAGGAGAGGAAAAAAAAAAGCCCTAAAGCTTTGTTTGGAAGACAAGAGCCTCACAAGTCAGATGATATTTGTCCTGGAGCTGAATGTTCACCCTCCTAGGTGCAGAGGAACGGCAGAATAAGACAAGAAGATTTTGGTGCCAGCAGCATCCTCAAGTAAGTGGAGTGCTTGGAATCTCTTCCAGATCTGCTCAGCCATTCCTCCCTCCTTCCCTAGTCAGTTTTGGTTTCCCTGGGTGAGGTTGTGAACACTTTGGGGTGTGGTTTTCAGATGATGATTGGCCTCGGAAGGCCCAAGTTTTGGCTTCTCTCATGCTGGCAAAACCAGAAAGGCTTTCCTCCAAGAAGCTCCAGCTGGCTGAGGAGTCTCCTCCTTCTCCAGAGGGACTGTCTGGGGAGGTGTGTTGAGGAAGAAGTGGTCATGGCCATTTTCAAGTTGTGTTCTGGTCACTTGGGACATATGCAAATTTCCCCCTTTAGCATCTCTAGCTGTGCTCAGAGTGGGCACGAGAGATACCTCAGGGAAAGCCTGATTAAAAGTTAAATCACTTCAGAGGATTTCACTGTGGAAACAGACAACATTTCCCTTCTGTGTTTTGTTTTGTTTCTCCTTACTTATTTTCAGTGAAAGATTTACCTCATCTGGTGAGGTGGTCACACAGTGAGGCATGGGAAAGAGGGGTTTTCCAGCAGCACATACAGCAGCCAGCCAGGCCCAGGGCTGTGGTCTAACAGTGTCAGCAGAGAGGGGCTGAGGCAGAGCACTGTCCTCACCTACAGTCTCTTTCTGACAGTCAAAGACTGGCTTTTTTGGCAAAGACCTTTCAGGTCACCCAGTCCAACCCCTCCCCAGCCCTGCCAGGGCACCACTGCCCCATGGCCCTCAGCACCACAGCTCCAGGGCTTGGAAACCCCTCCAGGGCTCACAGGGACTCCACCCCTGCCCTGGGAAAACTTTCTGATGTTAAGAATTTGTTAAAAAAAAAATAAGGTTGAAGTGTGGGGTTCTGTGCTTGTGTCTGTCCTAGGGCTCCCTGATTTTGTCATGGGCTCCGCGTGGACCTGTGGGTGCTCACGCTTGGTTCTGGACCTGAGCTCAGCCCCAGGTGAGAGCTGAGCTTGGGAGCCCACCCACCACCCTGGTGATGCCTGAGGAGTTGGATGGAAACCTTGGTGCAGCAGAGCCCTGCTGCGTGAGGCTGCACTTGGGGTGTTTGGAGAGGTCTGTGTGAGTCTGTTACCCCCTTCTCCAGTGTTTGCTGCTCACTCTGAAACTGCACCTGCCCCTTCCCAGTCAAGGTCGTTTGTTCTTGGCCAGGAGTTTGGAGTTGTAGCAGATCCCCTTTCCTGTGGGGAAAATGATCTCCCTCTGAACCACCCCTATCGTTGCAGAGCTGGCAGTACAGCCTTAGCAGTTTAAAGAGGAACGTGCCTGGTGATTTGGAGCAGACACTTCAATCAGATGGGAGCCAAGGGCTTTGGGTTACGTGTGTGTGACCCAGTAGCCTGGTGCAAATCCAGTTTGATTGGCCTGCTTCTAGAGGTTTATACATCACACTTTCAACACAGTTCTTTTTTTCTTTCCTTCTTACTTTTTTTTAAGAAGACACAAAACTTCTTTATCTTTTAAACCAGCAGTGTGCCAATCTTGAACAAATGTGAGCTGTTAGTGTTTGACTCAAGTGCTTTTGTCATGTCTGATCAATCCTGCCTGAAGCTCACAGGAGCTTCCCCCCTGGCTCTGCTGAACTCTGCACTGCCTTTAGCAGATGGGACTGGCTGGCTTTACTCACCTTGGATATTATCCCCCCGTTTGGATACCCCAGGGGTTATGAATCCACACACTGTCATGCTGTTTTTTCCAACCTTACAAAGATGATGATTTATTATAGCTATAGTAGCAGGGCAACTCTTAATCACATAACTAGAGAAGTCACTGAAAGCAAGAGTCTTATCTTTTTGCATCCTGATGGAGCAGGGGGTTGGACGAGGTGATCTCCCGAGGCCCTTTCCCACCCCCACCATGCTGGGATTGGGCTGCTCTGTGGTGTTTAAACATTGCTGTAGCTTGCAGATGCTTTTTATCACACAAATTGCCAGCACGTAGAAGGATGGAAGATCCAACCTAGTGAGTCCATATGGATATTTGCTCAGTCAGGGATTGTAACTGACATCAAACCCAGAGGTTTTTCTCCTGGAAGGTTACAACTAACTTCTGATCTTGTTTGTGTTTCACCAGTGTACCTGGTCGTTACCTATCAGCTCTGGACCAGTTAGAGCCCTGCAGCCAGCAGCTCCTGCTGGGAGAGGCAGCAGAGCAGCATCAGCAGCACTTTGTCATCTGTCTGCCTGCAGCAGATGTGGATGTGGGACTCACGTCCCTGGAACACAGGAATGCATTTCCATAATTCCTGTCTGGCCAGGATAGATGGGGATTTAATGGGGGATTCCAGTCTTAAGTGCCTTGCAGATTGGGATGTATTGATTAATACTGTCCTCCCAACCAGAACTTGGGGCAGCAGCCACCTGTTTGTTTCCAAAAGATCCAGAAATTCCCTTCCCAAGAGATCCAGAAATCCCTGGTGTTTGAATGGGGAAAAGAAATGAAGTTAGATGGACACACTGCAGTTAAACTATCTGTGTAAAAGCTGGGGTTGGTAAACATTTGGCAATAATTCAGAATATTTTAAAGCAGGATTTATGCAGTAATTAGATCGGGCCCTGCAGGTAACCTTTCATACAGCAGCAATATGGTTTCAGAGTGGGAAGGCTGAACGATTAGATGACTGGAGGGCACAATATTTACCAGCTGTAACCAGAGTTTAAGGATGAAGAACCACCACGATTTGCTTTTCTGTGTACCTGCCTCCTGCAGCCACCACGGCAGCCTCTGGAGCTGCAGTCAGGGCATTGCCCTCCCCCATGAGCTGCCCTCTGGTAGGAGAAGGCACAGTGCTCCAGTCACACCCTTCCCACACACTGCTACAGCCCCAGACCAGTGTGAGGGGGGATAGACCTTGCAAGATGCTGGGGATGTGAGGAGGAGAATTCTCCTGCCTGGTTCTTCTGAAGGTCAGGAAGCAGCTTTGTCCCTCCTCACCACACAGAAGCTCTGCACTTTGCCTTGCACCCTTCCCACCTGGCCCTCATGCAATGTCAATTAAAACACAAACCCCGTTTTCCTGCAGAACACATCAGGAATGTGCTATTTTCAGTTAAAACATGGTGCCCCCCACCTTTCCTATCAGACTGGGGTTTTTTTTGGCTTGCATAGGATCAGCCAGTGGAACTTATCCATAAGAAAAGTAATAAATCCGCCAGGAAAGCTCATTGGTTTAATTTATTCTGATTAAGTACAAGGATTGTTCACTTCTCTGTTTCATCAAGGATTATAATCAAGATTTTAAACGTGGCCAGAGGGGACATTTCAGCTGGTGATTCAGTGGGTGAGACAGAGAGCAGGTTTGGTGTGGGAAAACATGGTTAAATATGTGAGCGCAGTGTGCCTGTGAGAGAACCAGGAGCACAAATGCCTGAGGATCTCAACACTGAACATGAACATTTCCTAGGAGGGATTCATCTCAGGGTGGGGTGAACACCATTATTTTTCCTCTCAGCACTGAGCTGAACATACAACCTTTTAACAGGAAAATAAATAACCAGCCTAATCTTTGTAATGCAGAACTGCCTGGACAGAGAGCTGGGCTTTAGGGAAGACTTTTTTGTGTGTGTGTTTTTCTTGAATGACCTAAAATATTTCCCAAAGCAAGTTAATCTTTTGAGGGACCTTCCACAGAGCAGTTCCACGAGCAGAAAGCTCCTCAATGAGCCAATCCCCTCAGATGATGTTCCCAGACACACATTTTCTACTGCCTGGGAGGAAAAAGAGAATCCATTAGACTCTTTTGATTATAGATTTTTTATTTTTTTTTTTTAATAATGATTGTTTAAAAGGAATTTAGAGCGTTAAAGTTCTTTTTACAAGAAAGAGAGGAAGTGTCATGCAGGTAGTGGGGAATGATTTCCAGTTTGGGCCCATGCATCTGGCTGATTAAAGGACGCTTGAGTTTTTCAGGCAGTCTCACATGTGATGAGGCAGTTGTTATGGCAACAATACATTTTTTATGAGTTATAATAATGACAGAGAAACATCTTTTAAATTATCAGGATTTAAAGTTACAGCTGCTTTGCTTTGTCTTCCACACCCCCTTAAAAATACTGAAATCTTTTCACAGCTGCGTGGTGCCAGCTGAACCCTTTTCTTGGGTATGTAAAAAAAAAGGAGCTTTATGAAGGGACATCATGAAATAAATACCAGCTTCCACTGCTCCTCATGAACATCACTTCTCCCATACACTCTGTGATTACTTTTTGTTATGTTTTTAAGCAGATACGTTTCTTACTTGAAATGTGACAGAGCTAAGTAGACAAAGTGCTCTGTGTTCCCAAAGTGAATGTTGGCACAGCACTGGAAGGTTCTGGGGATGCTGCTGGGAAGCTCAGGAAGAAATGGTCTTCAGCGACCCTTGTGGCTCTCCTGGGTATCCCTGCTGGAAGGATCTGACATGTTCCTCACTGCAGGATGGGGTGGGAGGTTCTGCTCCTGCTCTGCCCAGCAGTCCTGGTGATGCTGCAGGAGCAGAAAGGCAGAGTTTCTTCCAGGAGAAGGAGGATTTTTGTGCTGTTGAGCAGAAGGTGGTGAGACACTGGCCCAGGGTGCCCAGGGTGGGTGCTCCACCACTGGGTGTGCTCACATCCAGGTTGGATGGGGCTTTAAGCAGTCTGCTCTCGTGGGAGTTGTCCCTGTCCATGGCAGGGGGTTGGAACTCTTAAATCATAAAGAAGTGCAGTGCATGATTTGCTTTCTGTACATGTCTTGTGAGACTAAGAAAATATTTTGCTTATTTCTGAGAGCGTTTGAAATCATATTTGGTCCTCTATAACTGCCAGGCTTCTTTACCTTCCTGCTGAGATCTGCCTCAGGCCACTTGCTGACAAGAGTCTGTGTGTCATTGCTTCTAAACACCTCAGAGACCACTTTAAATGGTAAAAAAAGCCTTTGCCCATCTGTGCTTTCAATAGTTTTCAATTAAAAAGGGGTCATTTTCATGTAGAATTTGACAGTAAGTAGATCATGCTTTGTCCAGCACTGATAATTAGCTTTTCTTTTGTTTGTTGTTGTTCCCTGGTTGGAAAGTGAGGTCAGTGGCATCTAAAGGAAAGCATTGCTCTAAATTGAATGAGAGGTGTCTGACAAAGATTACTTCTGCAGCCTGAGAACAGCCATCATATGAACGAAAAAAACACCATTACTTGCTTTTTTATGAGAGCTTTTTCTTCCCTTGCACTTCCAAGCAGCTACTGCACCAGCCCTGCCAGCAAATAACCATTTTCTCCTTGGCTTCGGGGGACTTTCTGCCACACTGAAAAATGCCAGAGGAGACTTTTCTTTAGATGTAGTTTGGGGGTGGAACAGAAGACGTCTTTGCCCACACAGCTCTGGTTTTAGATGAGTTCTCAGAACCGAGCCAGTGAGGAGTGCTCTGGCACCCTGAATATTTAACTGGGGTGGCATAGAAGTGCCACGTTATACACACAAGCAACATTAGCAGCTTGGGAGCTTTTTCTCCTTCCTGGACTTCTTGAAGGAGAAGGACTACTCCAAACATGTTTACCTTTTTTTTCTCTCCCACGTTTCTGTACTTTTTCCCACTTAACCTCTTATTATTTAATAAGATCTTGGGAAATTCAGCCCATAGCTTTCATTTTGTATGGCGAAGCTTTTGTTCCTAGCTTAATGTTCAATATAAAGTGTTTTTGGCAATAGTAGTGATATAAAGACATGGTTTTGCGGAAATATCCATTCATCTCAATGAAGACGATGTGGAAGGGATTAAAACAAATGTTGCCCTCCAAGAAAATATTAGAAGATACTGGTTAAAGGGGCGATCTGTTCTTTTACAGGGAACAGATCTGTCAAAAGGCGTCGAAATTGTTCATTATTCCTAATGTTTAATCATTAGTAACGCCTTGGGTTTAGGTTCATCTTTTTGGAATCACAAGTAACAACATTTCAAATTAGCTCTCACCACCCTCTTACATGAGTAAAATAAAGTTGCTATTTAGAACAACATTTCTTAAAAGCCTGAAAAACATTTCAGTAGTCTGATTTTTCCAAAAGCTTGCAATAGTCCCAAATGCTCTGGTGATCATGCTGCTGCTGAAGTATTTTTCTCCTACCTACAACCACTTTTTCAAAGTATAGTCATCATCTCCTGCTCACACTGAACTGAAAAACTCAGATAAAGATCCATGTTCCTGAAACACCAGGAAAACACAATAGGATTTCTTTTTCTTTTCCAAAATGTATCAGTCTCGTTTTTTAGCCTGCAGGCAAATGATGAAAAATTCAAGTTTTGTGTACTGCTACCTAGGAACTGCAGCTTGCCATCTGCCCTGTCTAACATCTGTTTTACCTGCACAGCCAGCCTGATTTATAAAAACCTCTCGTTCCATTTTCTGCTTGGGAAAGCTTTGTGCTTGCACACTCCTGGTCACCAGTATCTGCAGAGGTGTGAGCAAAAGGGATGTTTCATCTGTAAACCCATGAGCATAGTGCACTAGCAAACGACTGGCTGAGGAAAAAGAAGACTAAAATCCAATCTGATAGCCCAGAAGGAATGTGCCTGGACAAAATATCCAGAGCTGTCATAGGCAGTGATGGGAAAAACCTTTGGAATGCTGTGAATAATTTTCTGAAGGTGTCTCTTAAGTGAGACAGCCTGGCTGAGAAGTTTTCCAGGAGAACCTAAAGGTCTGGTGGCTGAAGGGTGGGAGCATATCAGAGGTAAAAACATTCAGTAATCATAATTAAGCACTTAGAGAATCAAGGGCAAATGATTTGATCAGCCACCTCCAGACACAAACACTTTCTGTGAGGAAGAACAGCTTCAGTTCACCAGTTCCCCTGCAGTGTCTGCTCCTGCCAACCACAATACAAACTGCCTCTCGAGGTGGGTATGACCTCTTCAGAGGTCATCATTCTTCTCCTTCACAGGTCCAAGGAACCCTGGGGCGAGGCCGAGACCCACAGTTGCCAGAGGAACATCTGCCATGTGCTGAGTGATGCTGAGAGTGACCGGGTGGCTCCTGTCCAGCTGACCAGGAGCAGCAGAACAGCCCCAGCTTTGGCTCAGGTCTGCTCAGATGTGCTCTTCTAACACCAGCTTGGGTTTAGAAAGTTGCTGTCCCCACTTCCACTTAGTTGTCTCTTCGGTGCCAGCTGCCATCATAGAATCCTAGACTGTTTAGGGCTGGAAGGGAGCTCCAAAGGGCATCTAGTGCAGCCCCCTGCAGGGAGCAGGGACACCCTCAACTAGCCCAGGCTGCTCAGAGCCTTGGCCAACCTCACCTGCAATAGCTCCAGGGATGGGGCCTCAGCCACCTCCCTGGGGAGCCTGTTCCATCACTTTGATTTAAGTCTGATTAAGTTGTGAGTGTGTTGAGCCCTCATTAACACCCAGCTAATGACTGCTGCTTTGCACCAATGTGTGGCATCTTCTGACTTAAGCTTCTCCCCAGAAATCAAAGCAAACCTCATCAGCGATGACACCCCCCCCAAACACCTCTGTTAACAAAACACCTTTTACACTGCTGTTTGCAGGAAGGCTGGTGGCTGGAATAGAGAATCTTTAAAGCCACTTCCAAGCCAAGCCATTCTATGGTTCTGTGATGCTTGAGCTGCCCTGCTTGGACCTAACCCATAGAAAGCGTTTTCTTCTGGAACTGTGGTAGTTCCAGTGTGCTGGGATAATGGAACATCTGAAAACTGCTGCACTCCTGGTGTGGAAGCTGGGATTACACGATGGAATTAGCTTTGAAAGCACACCACTGATGAGCTGGCATTAGCTTGAAAAGCACACCTCTGATGAGCTGTCAGCTGCTGAAGCAGTGGGCAACACAGAGGACACTTGTCGCTTACACTAGAGGCAGAGAAGGGTAATTAATGAAAATCTCCAAGTGCTGAAACAATGCAGCTAATAAGATTTTGAGATTTTGCATGCCTGGGGTCAATTCAGGTTGGTTTTACCTCCTTCAGAGAGCTCAGGAGGAGAGATTAAAGCTGTAAGGAGTGAGAGCACCTGCCCAGAGCAAACATGAGGATTCTTCTGCCCGTGTCTCCCAGGGGGTCAAGGAGAGTGAACAAGTGTCAGGTTTGAAATAAGGCTTTTCTGTAAGATAGAACTAGAGACTGCTTTGGGTGGGGAGGGACCTTTCAATCTCACTGGTATGACCCCTCTGCAGGGAGCAGGGCCATCTGCAGCTGGAGCAGGGTGCTCAGAGCCCCATCCAGCCTGAGCTGGAGTGTTCCCAGGGATACTGGTGCTGCCTGGCACCCGATCTGGCCGGTGGCTGGTGGCAGTTGGCACTGAACAGGGCAGGGCTGAGCTCTGTCACAGCTTCTGAAGATCACTGCTGCACATGCCCAGGCAGTGTCACAAAGTCTGCAGGCTGACAGCAATGTGCTGTGGGGCTCCATCCCTCAACCCTCCCCCAGCAGCCCGAAGGAAGAGGGTCACAGCCTGGGGCATGAGGGGGATGCTTTGCACGGGGCATGGAGAGATGCACAGAAAGCCACATGTTGTCAGCCTGCAGTTCATTTCAGTGCTGGGTTCTTGTGCTACAGAATGACAATGATTTGCTTGAATGTCATGGTAAGAATACATTATAATCATAAATACGACCATAAAAACTACTTACGATAAAAGAAAAACTCTTCTAAAAAAGGTCAGATGATCACTTACTAGAAGAAGTGTGACAGCCATAAAGCCAGATTTGAAAAAGTAGATGTATTTTAAGAAAAAATATTAAGTTTTGCATAATTTCTTAGAGCTTTCAGCCCAAGATAAAGGGTGATTTATCCCTAGATAAGTGTACCTTCATAACTGAAGTGATGAATGTCTGCATCAATTCCAAATGCCTCGGATTCCAGACATTAAGACCTGGAGTAACAGCTGAAACAGGAGACACTCCAACTGGGGACAGTAACATGATGCTGTCACCACAGATACTCCTGAAAATCTGAATTTCCACTCATCAGACAACCTGCATTTGTGTGTCTGGGTTATTTCCACCCCTTCACACCCCGTGAGAGTCTGTGGCAGGTTCCCACGGACGTCCCACGGAGCTGCAGGAGCCTGAGGAGAGGAGCTGGAGATCCAGAGAATGTGACTCCTGCAGAGGGGTTGGACCAGCTTGGTCAATGCACAGAAGAGTTGTGGATGGAGGATGTAAGGTCTCCAAGTACATAAGGAGTCTCTGCTGAGAGAAGGAGCATTTTCTGGTTCTGAGTTAAACTATAGCCATGGTGACTCAGTTTGGGCATTGTGAAGAGTATTTAAGTGTTTAGGCATTTAAGAGTATTTAAATCAGCAACAGAACCCTTGGCAGAAGTGGAAAAACCTCCATTCTGGACCAGTTCAGACAATAGGTTGCCAAGACTTCCACTGATGATTTGTGTCACTGGGGAACATCACAGAGCCACTTTGAGCCCCAGGTTTGTGTACCTGTGACTCTGAGATGTCCACTGAGCAGTGACACGTCACCAGCTAGTGACTGCAGGACTCGGGGAAGGGAGATGGGCAGCAGCAGATCAACAGCAGATCAGATGCACTGAGGCTCTCCTGCTCTTAATGCCTTCAACTGTTGCTGTCATCAGTGTGCTGCTTACCCTGGCATTAAAAGCATGAAAGAAAAAAAGCCAGAAAATTATGGGATGAGAGATACTTCAGAGAAGACCTGCAATCTTCTTGGCATCTCAGAAAGCAGAGCCTTCAGGAGTAAAAAACATTAATTCATTTAAATGGAAACATGCTAAGCTGTAAGCAAGGGCACTGCTGTTCTGTTTACTCTGAAGGAGAATATACAGAACACCAGTTTTTGTCCCCGGGTGATAAGGGATCAACCTGCTTTGTGTCAAATGCTTCTCTCCCCATCTGAGAGTATAAAAAACACACAATACTCTCAGCATCAGAGCCACGGAACGTGTTAGAACCAATGGCTGATTTCAGGCCAGTGTCACAATTAGAGAACAGCATTGTGTTGCCATTTTACTTTAATCTTGTGAGGAGCTGAAGCAAATGTGTTTTCAAGGCTGATTATGCCTGCACAGTTCTGAACTAAGGGCAGAGTAGAAATGTATATTTTTTTCACTATATGTCACTGGGAGCTGTGTGCTCCAGTGTGATTTAGATTAAGTATATTTTAAATGTGTCACTATTCATTTTAATAAAGAAAACAGTCTCTTAGTCATTCGAGGGTAGTTCATCATTTACAGAAAGGAGGGTTTAAATGAAGAAAACAATGATATCAGAAAGCTGACTCATCTCTTTTGCACTGATGTGTACGGAGGCAAGAGTCTGTGGAACTCAATGGAAGTCTCCAGAAAAAAAACAACTTGTGGAAGGCAGAAGAAAATCAGACCTCAGCTTCTTTTGGTGTGCTTGCTGACCTGAGGACTTGTGCAGATACTTGTCAGTCTGTGCAAATGGCTGCACTGGATTTTCCCCAGGGGGCAGCTCATTTGTGTGGCAAAACTTCTACTCAAGGTCCCAAGCTCACCGTGGGTGTGAGTGATGCTGTTCCCTGCTCACAAATGGCCCCTGGGATACTCTGGGAAATACGAAGTGGGAGAGTTTGCTCCTGGGGTCCTGGAGTGCATTTCTGTCCCTTCGACCCAAAACAGCTCCAGCAAATGGCAAACACATCTCTGCATTGCTGAGCACCAGCTCTCACCAGAGCTCTGCACGTCTCGGCAGCCCTGAGGAACTGGGATGGATTTTCAGCTTCCAAAAGGCAGTGAGCACACGAATCCTGCAGATAACTCTTGTAGCTTGTGAGCACTGAGATACTGAAAAGTCCAACTGGGTTTTGTTTATTGAATAAAACATCCCGAAGTAGAACCCCTGGATTTATTTCCCATTTGGATGTAACACGTAACTACCATTTGCTCACTCCAATGTTGTTTCTTTTTCTTTTTTTCCCCCAAGACCCAGCTGTACATGGAATCTCTTGGCACACGGAGCCCTCCCAGCTGCAGCTTTCAGCTTGGGCCACCTCCATCAGGAAGCCTTGGTGGCTTATAGAGCAACTATCCCTCCAGAATTCAGTAATGGCTGAAGTCGTGCACAAGATGTTGTCGTTTGTCATTATAATCCAATTCAGCAAACCAGTTACCTTACAGGGATGAGTTGGGAAGGCTTTTATATGATTACATCACGGGATGATAAATGAGAGCAATTTATGTTCATTACGAGAAAAGCACCCCAAAGAGAATGCTGTTATGAATTTTGTCCTGCCCTCCCTTCCTCCACACTACACTACAACACCAGCTCAGAAATAAGCAAACAGGCTCTGGCAACAAGCCAGGTGGAGAAAAGCAAACAAAAAAAACCCAGCAAAGAGCTGCCTGCATTTTCCTCTGGCGAGAGCACTGAGAGTTAGAAAAGTAAAAGAGAAACACAGGAGGATACTTAGGGTAAATTCTTAAAATGTTAATTCCCCCTGCTTCTCGAGTAAAGAACATTTTTGTTTAGTACAACATCCATCCTGTGTGGGAGACAAACTGACTTGTTCCTGGAGAGGAGGAAAATTGTGTTCTGCAAAGCCAGTCGATGAACCATTTCATTTGATAAACCAGAACGACTTCACTTGGAATGTAAAACCCAAACATTTTAGCATCTTAATTACAAAATTGAAAGAAAACAATCGAGAAGCATTAATATTTACAAATGTTTTTGAATCCAGAGCTGTTGATCTCCTCCCAGCAGCTTTGCATTGACCCATCTGAGTTTTCAAAGGCAGGCATTTGCTTGGGAGCAGCAGCAGATGGATGCAGAGATGAGGAAGGATACAGAATTGTGTCTCTGCCATGAGTGCCTGGGGTCAAGGAGGAGCAGCCAGCCTGGCACTTGGCAGTGCTGGAGGTGGAGCAGGGTGTTCCAGAGCAGCCATGCAGGACCGTGGTGGAGCCCATGGAGGACCTCGAGCTGGAGCAGGTGGATGTTCCTGAAGGAACCCTTCAGCCTGTGGAGAACTCAGACTGGAGCAGGAGAAACGTGGGGAGGGAGCAGCAGCAGAGAGGAGGTGACCTCCAGACCTAACTGACCATCTCTGAGACACTTGGCAAGCCATGGAGAGGAGGAGTGAAGATGAGCCAGGGAAAAGGGAGAGAAAAGAGTTTGTTTTAATGTTTTACTGTTTGTTTTTGCTGCTAACTGCTGAGCAAGATCCCAGTCCCAGCCCCTGAGCTGCCATCCTGCTGTGTCCCTGTCCCACAGGGGCAGGGCTGAGTGAGCAGCTGGCAAGGCCCCTGGCTAAGGTCCATCCACACGTGGTTATTCACTCCTCTAACACGTGGAGGGGGAGCTGGGGGAAAACCAAAGCATGTGAAGACTCTTCTGTACAAAGAGGCTTCAGCATTGGGCAGTTCAGGTCTGTGTGTTCTCCCTGGATGCTGCTGCTTCCAGGCAGACACTCTGACATATGACAAGGGGTGGCTGTTACACCCGCAGCCAGAGCGGGTGCCGTGCATTTTAACAGCAGCTGAGACCCTAGCAGCTGACAATGGGCATTTTTTATCTGAATCTCTCTCTCGTGTATAGGTTGGAACTACCTACGTGGCATAGTTTATTAAGCCCTGCTTGTGAGAACAACTGTAAGATCATGATTTTCCCTTTCTGTCACACACCGTGGGCCTAGCTGAGCAGAGCTGCTCCGCTCACAGCCGCTGTCGGCCTAAGTGAATCAACTCTCTGCTGCTGCTAACTGAATGTTTTATTAGTGCCTGGCATTTCCCAGTGACCCCACCACTGGCAGGGCTCCTGCTTAATCAGATGGCTGCTTCTGTAGCCAAACTGCCACTGCTGCCTCTCCCCCAGCCTCTGGTGAAGGGGGACAAGCCAGCCCGACAAGCATCTCTTGGTGGAGGTGGAGACAGAAAGAAGCACTGCTGAGGACCTCCTCAGTTAACACTGATGGGAGAGGCAGAAATTAGGAGATGCCTTAGGAAAATAGGCAATTTGTGTGGAATTTAGCTGCTTTTGATTCTTCTTTGAAGCTGCTCCTGGAGCTCTTATTTGTTTCTCCTTTGTGCAGTAGAGCAATGAAACGTGTGTCTCCTAACTTGCTCTAACTGTGTGGTGGGGAAGGAGAGAAGATTTGAACTGGTCAATATCTGAGCACAGTCTACTGATGTTAAAGGCGAAACTGGTGAACCAGTTCTATCATCTGATAGCCCCAGAGGTGGTAATTCCTTAGTTCTGCTGTGGCAAGCTCTGTGAAATCTTGGTGCCGCTCTGGATTGCACACACGTGTGATCAGAGTTTGGGAATCCAGTCCAGGTTGGTGCAGTTCTTAGCAAACCCCTATAGTTACTGGAATGATTCTTGTGTCGCTTTCAATATATGGCACTGAAATCAGTCCTATCAGTCATGAAGCCTAAGTTGTTTCAGGGTTGTCCCCATTCCATCTCCAGCATTCGTCCCTCTCTATCACACCTGCCACTCACGTCTCTGTCTTCATCTTTCTACACAGATTCTTTCATATTCCTGGTTTTATAAAACATGGTTTTGGAATATGGCTTGGAGGCAGAAGTTGGGTCCCAAAGTGTTTCCACTGTTGTGCCTGGATTCAATCAACAGCCAGGACATGTAAGTATTTTTTTAGTTGTTTTTGCCCTGTATTATTTTGATATAAACTCCAGTAGAGATGCTCCCTACACTGAGGAATCTGGTCATCAAAAGGTGGCAGGAGACTCCTACATGTTACTGGAGCACAGCAATCATTTATGAACAAGTTAGGTATGGAAAATGGCTCAAAGTCCAACTGAGACCTTCATATTCATAAGCAAGAGAGAACCTCTTAATTAAGACACTGGCTGAACTACGGGGGTTTTGTTGAAAAGAACAGAAAGGATTTTTAGGATAAAAAATTAACTGCAAAAATGAAATCTCAAAAGAGGAAAGGATTTTTAGGATAAAAAACGAACTGAAAAAATGAAGTCTCAAAAGGGGAAACTGGTTGAGATGTGATGGGAGGAGAAGGGGCACCCAAAGGTCCCACACAGAGGATCAGATCCAACACCAGAGAGGTTTGCACGCTAAAGCCTCCAGCCCTAGGTCTTGTAAAATAAAACACGGTGTTTTGAATTGAGCAGCAGAGAGAGCTGCAGTCGGGGCAAGTTGTGGTTTTATAGCAGGCTGTTTACCCTGAGTATCAGCTGGGGTAAGGGGGGTACCCTGGAGTTGTTCCCACCATTGTCACCCCCAGGGCTGGGCCACAAGGGGCTGTTTCTGCCTGCAGCTGGGGCTGCTGCCATTACCCTGCCAGTGCTCTGCAGGAGTGCCCTGACCTGCGGGACGCCCCGGGCTCTGTCACGGCTCTAATAAGACAGAATTAGAGGCCAGAAATAAAATCAAGCAGCAGCCATCTGTAAAAGGCAAGCGGACTCGTCTGGCTGAATGGCAGAAGCTGGGAGCAGAGCAGGAAGTGAACACCTCGGACAGGGGGAGTCAATTAGATTGCTCAGACTCCCTCCGTGTTCATCACCTCCCCACTACAGCGGCTGAGCGGGCGGTTAGGGCGGCAGGTAACCCGGCAGTGCTCCTGGGGCTGCCCGGTGCCTGTAGGAGTGCTGCCCTGAGACCACCCTCTGCTCACGCACACGCACACACGCGCACACGCGCACACGCACACGTGCATACATGTGGTCACATGCACACACATGCATACATAGGCTCACATGAATACACCCATATGCACGCGCGCACCCATGCACACACACGCGCATGTGCACACACGCACCCTCACGCACGTGCAGACGCGCGCGCACGTGCACAAAAGTGCGCACACACGTGCGCTCACACGCGCCCGCACACGCGCAGGTCCAGGCGCAGAGGCGCACGCGCAGGAACGCGCGGCCGCTCACAGGTGCAGTTGAGTTCCCCAATCAGCCCCTTGGCGCGCGACGGGCGGCGCGCGCAAGCCCCGTCTGGGCGGGAAGCGCTGAGGGAGCCTGAGGGAGCCTGAGGGAGCCTGAGGGAGCCTGAGGGAGCCTGAGGGAGCCTGGTCTCTGGCCGGTGTTGGGGAGCGCGGGCTCAGCGCGGTTGCCCTACCCCGCACGTTTCGCTTTCCTCTGTCGCGTTTAACCCGCAGAGGGCTGCGGGGAGGCGGCGGGATCGTTGTTAGGCGATCGAGACGGGAGCACCGCGCAGTCAGAGGCTGCCCTGGCGGCGGGGCCCGGCCGGGGCTTGCGGGAGAGCGGCGCTGCGGGGCGAGGAACGGCGGAAAGGCAGCTGAGGTAAAGGGAGAGATCTCACAGGCTTGCCCCGCTCGGGCTTGCTCCGATCTTAGCCTTCTCCCTGACCTGCTACGGCTCTATTTCTTACCAAAGTTGTCCTTTGGTAGCCAAGAGCCCAGTAAGGTGGCTTCTGGGCACTGGGAGATGGAATTCCCCCAGTAAGGTGGCTTCTGGGCACTGGGATCCCTCAGTAAGGTGGCTTCTGGGCGCTGGGATCCCCCAGTAAGGTGGCTTCTGGGCACTGGGAGATGGAATTCTCTGAAGAGAGGTATTCCAGGAACTACTGGGTGTCCAGGAAGGAGGCTGGGGAAGCACCAGCATGACTGTCAGATCCCAGTGCCCTTCCTCAGCCAGTTCTGGCTGTTTGAGGCACAGCAGTGCGGCTGGAAGGTAATAATTCACCTTGTACATCTTCCTGCAGAGCAGCTGCAAGGTGGCATCTCTGCTGGCATCAGTGGTGACCTGCCTGTTAGCTGGTGCCCTCTGAGGAGTGCAGGCTGCTACCTGGAGGAGTTGGAAGAATAAAACCAGGACAAAACTTGAGAAAGAAAACATAACTCCCCCGAGAGCCCAAGGAAATGCCTTTTGGTAAGTTTCCTTTCTCTCTCTATTAATATTACATGGTTTTATTTGCTGTACTTTGTACAGTCTGGGAGAATATTTTACACACCCTCTCTACTTTCCCTAATGCCTCTCCTGGTGCCTCACGAAAAAAGTATTCAAATTATTTAAATATTTCATGTTGTAGGACCTGGCAGTGCAGAGCAATACACGTAGATATCACTGGGAAATGGATTCTGATATTACTTTTAGGCTCACAAATTATTCATGCAGTGCAAACAACAAACGGGGTGCGGAGCACGGGCCGCGATAAAAGCACTTGCCTGGTTTTGAACGTTTTCCCGGGTAGTTGGAGCTGACAGACCATCAGATGTTTAGTGCATTATTGATTAAACGCTGAAGTGTGGCTGCGAGAGCCCCGGGAGACGCGGCTGGTGGAAGGCGGGGCTTCTCTGCTTCCAGAGGGGAGGGTTTTCCCTCTCCCGCGCTGCTCGCCCCATCCTCGTGGGACGCTGGTTTGTGCTCCACCGTGCTAGGCACGCCACCCGCTGTACCCCCTGGGGCTGGTGGATGTGGGTTTGCTGTGGGGGGAACGCTGAGGCAGCTGCTCTGCTTAACGTGCTGAAGCTGAGGACAGTGCCTGTGCTGGTCTGATTCATGGCTTTCTAGGAAAGCAAGATGTGAGGAGTTGACAACCATGGAAAAACACACAAAAAAGCAGCAGGGTGACCTGTCCTGTTTGGACCTCTGCTCTGTCTGCTCCTTCTGTTTGTCCTGGCACACTGATAGGAATAGACAGTCCACTTCTGAGGACATCATCTCATTTAATCTGTCTCTCAGTTCCTCATCATTGACACATGGAGATTGTGCCAGAGCAATACTGAAGAATCACAATCACAGAATGTCAGGGCTTGGAAGGGACCTAGAAGATCATCTAGTCCAAGAACTACACCATATTTTAGGAAGCACAGATTTCAGTTCCAACATTAACTCTTTTTAGGAAATCCCCCAGTTCCTTTTAGAAGCAGATTCCTTGTTAGAGAAAGATAAAAATAAAGTGTGATGCTCGTTTCTGACAATAACACGATCTATATTATCCAGTGTCAACCTATGAGGAGCCCAAAAGCTTGGTAGGGAACATTGGAATGGAGATGCAGCCAAAGAGAGCAGGAGAGAAACCCCAGTGCAGTGAGATTTGAGTCTGCAGTGCTGCTGTGACCCGAGTCCAGTCATCACCAGTTCCACTACTGGTGTTGAACAGGAGATGGTTTTGGTCTGAAATGGTTGATGAGCTGAACAGCAAGGCAGGTTTGCCCCATGAAAGTTGATTACGGCACTCAGGTTGTGTTGTGTACATGAAACCATAGACTGGTTGGGGTTGGAAGGGACCTTTAGAGGTTGTCTTGTCCACCCCCTTGCAGGGAGCATCTGCAGCCAAAGCAGGGTGCTCAGAGCACCAGCCTCCCCTGGGATGGTGCCAGGGCTGGGGCAGCCACCACCTCTCTGGGCTGCCTGGCACAGGCTCTGCCACCCTCAGCAGCATCATTTTCTCCTGCTCTCCAGTCTCAATCTCCCTCCGAGTTCAAACCATCCCCCCTTGTCCTGTGTCAACAGCCCCTGCTCTAAAGTCCCTCCCCATCTTTCTGACAGACCCCAGAAGGTCTCCCCAGGTTCCATCAGAGAACCTGAGAGTGAGTCCAAAGCCTCATTTCAGGGGGCTCTGTGCCTGGATGAAGGCACAGAGTGCTTCTCCACAGCCAAACCTCTCCTTGGAGCCAGACTTCAACGCTGTTCTTTTCTGTCAGCCAAGTGCTGGCAGCTGTTAAGCCCTTGCAGGTGGGTGAAGGGATACAGGTGTCCCATGCATCACCTGTGTGGTGTCCCCAGCCTCTCCTGGCCTGTGCCAGGGGTGCCTTTCTGTCTGGACAGGCCACGCAGCTGCTGCCAAACCCTTCCATGGGTGCACCCACTGTGGGGTTTGATATCACTTGTCAAATTTGACTGAAAGTGGCTAGTGAGCTCAAAAAAACTCCTGAGGAGGAGGGACTGAGACAGCTCAGCAGATGAACAGGCAGATGGGCAGTGAGTGTGACTGCTGAAGCCTCCCTTATCTAGGAAGTCAGGCTGAAAATAATACAAAGCAAAACAAACAATTACTTTTTTTCCCTTGGAGATTTTAATGAAAGTGAACTGCTGCGAAAGCATCTCTCTATTTTTATGGGGGTTTTTTTCTTCAGACAGAAGAGAAACGAAAGAAAGAACCAGGTATTTCAAGCTGGAGTAATTTATTAGGTTGTAGTGAGGTGCCTTTGGACTGCCCCATGTTGACCACAGTGCAGAGCACTGAGACCTCTGTCCCTGCTGCTGCCTGGGGGAGCCCTGGTGAGGCAGGAGGGGAGGGGAGAGGAGGGGTGGAGTGCTCAGGGAGCATCTGGAGGGTGGGTACAGAAACACAGAGTACCTGGAAAGCCCCAGGTGCCCAGGAGGGTGAGTGACAGTGTCTGAACTGGCACGTAGAGACCCTGACTGTGTTCCTGGGCTGGGTGTCTCTGCAGTGCCCAAATGCCAAAGGCAGTAATTAAAATTCAGATAAAGATTCTGGTCTTCTCTAAGGGGGATGATTCACCAGCAGCCATGGGACCTGTCAGGGAAGATTGATGGAGAACTTTCAGAGTCCCTGAAGTACCCTGAGTGCTGTACAAAGCACAGACTTCACACCTCTCATCTGAGGCAAACAAAAATACCTCCTGCACATTTATTTCCAACAAATGCTTTGATCTCTGGGAGTCCCAGGTCTGTTCTGAGCTCCAGGATTAAAAATACCTGCATTTATCAAAGGTGGAGGTTTATGAGATAGCAAACCCCCCATCCCTTCAGCCTGGATGTGTGTTTGCACATGGTGCTTCTCCTCCTGAGTTACCTGCAGTAGAGTGAAGGCAGGAGAGGCTTTTGTGTCAGCAGCAGTTGGGTGCCTGCTGCTCAGCCCTGGCAGAGGGGAAGGCCCCAGCTCTGCCTGGCTGCTGGGCACTGGCACCACCACTGACTACTCCCAGTATCATGTATCTGGTTGCTTGGTGATAGCAGTGATGGGTCAGTGCTCATCACACTGGTGTCCATTCTCCACCTGCCCACAGGCACCAGTGGAATCAAGTCCAGGCGACAACAGGTTTTGCAGCTGCTGAGAAGGTCTGAGTGAAAATGGCTTTGAGAGACTGAAGGTTAGTTTGGTGATGGGGGAAAAAACAGGCTTCTGTAATTAGTTTTAATGAAGTATAATAAACACAGAACAATATCTCCTGAGCTTCTGGAACTGAAGGAGCAATTAAATCTGGAGAATCTGGAATGAGCCACGGTTGAGATTCTGACTTAAACACAAAGGATTGTTTATTTTGTGAGGGTTGAGCTGTGTCAGACCGTGCAGCTGTCTGAGTGACCAAGGAAATGGTCATTAAATGAGCTAATCCCAGCAGAGAGGGCAAGGCCATCAAATGTCACATTCCTCTCAAAAAGATGCTAAGATTAATATGTTGGTGAGTCTTCTGTTCATACCGAGTAAACAAAGGAGAAAAGATAATTAGGAATAAAACAATTAGAGTGTGGTGTCTTGGAGGGTATCAGTAGGATTTCTGTGCTAGTCATTTCTGCCTGGTTAACCTCTTTTAATTCTTTGGACTGCTCAGCAAAATAATGAACAGAGAATTAAGCTTTCAAAGATCCTTGGGCAAAGGCTTTCATAAGAGATCATTAAAAGCACTAATTATGCATAAGATGAGATAGAAAGTTTTCCTGCTGGATTAAGTGCTGTTGAAATTTGAGGGAACTTTTGGGGCAAAACTAAAGCAATAGTTACACAGTCCTCTGGTGTAATCACATCCCTGTTACAGCAGGGGGATTAATTGCACCTCTCTGCTGATCACTTGCA
This sequence comes from Ceyx melanurus, assembly GCA_024611195.1. NCBI lineage: Eukaryota > Metazoa > Chordata > Aves > Coraciiformes > Alcedinidae > Ceyx > Ceyx melanurus. The sequence goes on from JANHGL010009046.1 coordinate 43,564, forward strand.
ATCACTGTGTTTTGGATTATCAAACTGGGTGTAAAGATGTTTTTGTCTCAGCTAAACTCTGCCCAAACTGCATTTCTCCTCTCTGCTAAGAGACAACTTTGTTCTGGGAAACCTGAGCTCCTGAGGAAAACCCACCTCCTTTCTCTGACTTTTAGCATCCTTTTTCCTCTCAAATTCTAGAAGCTCTGAGACTTGGCAGCAGCAACTGCAGCTTGTCCTGGTGGGGTGTTGGTGCTGCTCTGACATGGCTCAGTGTTGCACAGGTCACAGCTGGCTCCGGGCTGCTTGTCACAGGCCAGGCTCCCTGGGCCCTGCAGAGAGGAGCTGCCTATGCTGGGGGGAGCACATAGAGGCCCCCACTTTGTCTTGAGGAACAGAAATCATCTTGCAAGGTTGCAGTGCTGCTCTGACAACATTTATTTTTATGGAGCACTGTAGATATTAAATATTTTTTTTAATATTTAATAATAAAATAGAAAGGAAAACCAATATTAATACAGCAATCTTAAGACTCCTCTTCTTATGACATATAATCTGTTTTTTCTCACTCTGTTTTCTGACAGCTGGTCAAATTCTAAACCAATTCCAGCGAGTATTGGTATTTCTTTTGTTGACATTCAGTCGTGAGTCCTCCTTCCCACAAAGCAGAAACAAAGCCCCAGCCAGCCCTCCCTGGACCCCTGCTCCACCGAGTTGAGTGGGTGGCTTTCCTTGCCTTGCAGCCTCACAGGCTTGGAGTGAATCCTCTTTAATTTGAGGAAGAGCCTTTCACAAGTTATTGGAAAAAAACAGAATAAAGCACTGAACCTTCTGCAGCAGATTCCTAGGGAATCATTATCCATGAGTTGTTGCTGTGGATACTAAGGCAGGTAGGTAACTCTAGGTATAAATAAATAAATAAAAAATGCCACATACAGACACAAAACCCACCACCCCAAATGTGGCATCAGTTGAAAAGTGAGAAGCAGGAAAATCCTCCTCTGGTAGCAGCAGCTCCAGGGCAGGTGGAGTCCAGAGCAGCGGTGCTGGGGTAGGGCTGGGGGGAGCTGCTGCCCTGCTGCAGAGCATGGGGCATGAAAAGCACCCCAAAAAAAGAGCTGTGACCAGTGAAGGAACCCCCAGGCAGTGAGCCAGTCTGCTCCATGCCCAGGGCTTTGGCACTGCTGTGGGGAAGTGCCCCAGGGGTGCCATGCTGCACAGATTCACAAGGAGCTCTGAACACCTAATTGGTTTCCTTTATATTTTTTTGCCTTTGGTTTTATAGGTTTTTCTGCTATATTTTTTTTTTCCCAGGGCCTCTCATGTCACCCCAGGAAGCTGTGGTGCTGGAGAGGGGCTCTGCTGTCACCCCTGGGTGGCCAGGTCAGGTTTCTGTAAAGGCTTTTCCAGCTTCTTGTGCTCACCTGAAGAGTTAGTTGGGGAGCCAACCATGTTTCTGCTTCTGGCAGCTCTTAACCATGCCCAAAACACACAGAGGGAGCTGCTCCTGTGTCAGATACTCCTGCTGCAGTGCCAAGGGGACCAGCACAAGGGCAGGAGGCTCTGGTTTGTGTGGCACACCTGGCAAACCCCAGTGCTCTATTCAGCTCTCACTGTGACAGAGTGTGTCCATCACCACAACAGCCCCAGCCTGCAGCACCCTCAGCAGGCTCGGGGCTGTGTGAGGCTGACAGTCCAGTCAAGCATTTTGCTGGGAATGTTTCTTGGTGAGATATATATATATATATATATACACGTGCTTATTGCCTTTCACTTCAGGGAACAGCTTCATACTGTTTATTGTGAGAAAGGAAAGAAACCTCAGTGGGCTCTCAGTTTTGGTCTGCACTGGATGGCTCACTTCAATGGCTTTTCTCAGCCACTGTTGCTCAGTGTGTCGTCAAGGGTTAAAGAAAGACTATTAAAGACATTAATTAAGATGTGCTGTGCAGCCCCCTTTCAGCACAGTGCCCCTTAGAGAAGATGAGATTCTCTGCATTGTCTGTGCTCCGAGCAAGCTTGCAGAGAGGCAGGTGTGATTTACAGCTACAGTACACTCAGAAATTTCCTTAACAGCTCAGATTCTGGGCAAAAAGAGTGGCTAATGCTGCCTATATTTCATCCATTCCAGTTCTCTGTCCTCTACAAGCCCACAGTGGCAATTAATGAAGATTTAAATTGGAAATGTCCTAGGAGTTTTGACTCCTGTTCAGTGATACTTTCCATGGGAGTAGACACTCCTAGGAGCATGAGGAAATGCCTTTTCTGGTGCTATTTTTGGCAATAAAACTGATTCTGAAGGCACTAACTGAGGGAGTTTAAATGAGAGCAGAGGAGATTTAGACTGGATCTCAGGAAGAAGCTCTTGCCCTTGAGGGTGGTGGATCAGTGGCACAGGCTCCCCAGGGAGGTGGTTGA
>JANHGL010009052.1:0-26574 GCA_024611195.1 Ceyx melanurus
GCCCAGGGAGGTTGTGGAGTCTCCATCTCTGGAGACACTTAAGACCCGCCTGGATCTGTTCCTGGGTGACCTGGTCTGGGTGACCCTGCTCTGGCAGGGGTTTGGACTAGATGATCCTGTGAGGTCCTTCCAGCCTGTGACATTCTGTGATTCTGTGACATGAACAGCACACGTATGTGAATAATTTGGCATATAGTATTGGAGAAGTCTATTAGAGAAAGCATTGTTTCAGGTATGAAATACAGAGCAGTTGTGGATATTACAGTCCATTGCTAGAGAATAGTTACTAACTTCCAGTTCCATGACCAAAGGCCTCTTTGTTTTATATTCTTCCATAAAGTCCTGAAAGGCAGGATAGATTTTCTTAAAGGGATTAACACTGTATCAAGCAGTGGACAAGGGTGCCAAGAGCTCAGACTTTGAACACTGATAGCTGTCCTTTTGTCCCTGCACAATTGTTTGTTCTGTCTTTATTCTAAAGAAAACTTTCTGTTCCTCACCATCATCATCATCATCTAGTGCTCTGTAAATACTTTCTGTATTCCCTATTTATATCTTTTGGGTTTCTAATTAGCTGCAGCTTAAACCAGTTTAAATTTCAGATGACTTTGTGTTTACCTTGCTGCAATCTGAATCTAACGCATTATTGTTTCTCATTTTCCTTAACTAATAAGGTTGACATGGGAAGACAAAGAGTGACTGAAGTAGCATCAGGTCTGATACTTTTCAATGCTTCCCATGGAAGAACAATGTTTCCCTCAGTAATTAAGGCTTTGTTGGAATTTAAGATTTACTAGGTTTTAAACTCAATTCATATAGAGAATCCTAACGCATCTGCTAGGAGTAGTAAGCCTAAGGTAAGAGCTGGTGTATACAAACAGCAGGTTTTTGTTCTGCTTGCATGCAGGTTGTTGAGCTCTTTTCCCCTAACATGTCCATTTCATTTGGACTGGGTTTCTTGAGCTTCTGTGTCTTGGAACTAATCAGTGTTGAAAACATCCATCAGTGGAACATCTCTGTTTACAATTACTGCTAGAGCACAGCACTGACCTGGAAATGAAAGATACTGTGTGAGCCACCACAGGCAGCATGCAGGAACCACCATAAACCCATGGTTGAAGTGCCAAGGGTAGATATATTCTGAATACCTTGCCAAGCAGGTGATCTCCACAGCAGCAGCAGGCTGGAGGACACTCCAGAGGTGGACACAAGCACTGTGGAGCTTGGGCCTTGCTAGAGAGAAGAAAACCTTTTGAACATGCTGCTTTCTCCTGCAGATGAAATATTCCTGCAGGTGTAGTTTTCCACTGTGCTTAGGTCTTTCCTACAGCTGGGGAGGAATCTCAAGCATGTTTGATAAGGTGCCTCTGAGTCTTGCACAAACCTGTGTTATCTAAACACAGATATTCTCCTTGTCAAGTACACAAAGCTGTGCAACAATTAGTGTGATATATGTGTTTTTCAGCACCCCAGCTGCAAGTTGCTAGAACATGTTTACAATCCTCCTTGCTGGTCTTATATTTTCCAACATGTATTAAGATAATAACTGGGATTTAATGATAAAAAAAAAACAAAAACAACAAACTTGGTTCATGAAACATTTCTGAATGGAGTGTATGATTTAAATTCTGGACACTCTCACAATGACAAATAAAAATTCCCATTGTTAACTAGGCTGAAGATGAGTAACAAAAGCTAGCTGCAGGCTTCACCTAGATATGACAGTGAGTGGGCTCAGCAAAATCTTGTTTCAGGACAGGATTTGGACCTAAGGTGTGTGCACTCTTCACACAACTGATGCTTTCTGTCAGTGGATGCAAGGAAGAGAGGTAGCTTGCCTCGTCAACAGAAAGGAGGAGTTTTCTAACCTGGATCCATGTACATGGTTCCTCTTAATGTGCACATTCTTTCTAGCTGAGAAAAAGGATCATAAACCCCTCATTTATAATAATGATATATATGCAGTTCTTGGACATTTTCTTTTCTGAAAACTAAGAAAATACTTTTAAATTCAGATGATGCTTTTCAGCACTTGGTCCACCACCTAGAAATGTCCTTTGTAGGTAATGAAAAAGCCACTTGTTCTCTACAAAATAGCAGTTTGGTTTAGACTGGCTTATTGTCCATTAAAGCAGCAGAAAGAGTAGGGAACAGTGATACCCACATCAGGAGACAGGCAGACATCAACACTCATGTGCTCTCTCACCTTTACCCATGGCAGGAGACTTCAGTCAGCGACCTTCTGGGACCTCAGTTCCTTGGCTCTTTGAGAGGCTAGGCAAGACTTACCTGGGTACTATTGAGCAAGGAGGTGATACTAGGGCAAGACCTCAGAGAAAGGTTACTTTACCACTGCAGTGAATTTTACTAGGCTGCTGTTTTTTTCCCATCTCTTCCTAATTCAGGCAGTAGCTAATGGAAGACCTTTTCCATAGTTTCTAAAAGAATAGAAGGAGCAATGAAAAGCTTTGGTTGACAGAGAAAGTGATGGACTAGAAGCAGGGAGTAGATATTTTTACAGGGAGGCTAAGGGGTGTACATACTATAAATTGTGAAGGTGTGACATGATATCTCAAAACTGATATAATTAGGAGCAGTTTAGCTATCTGTAAAATTCATTTACAGTTGCCATCTGAACCATCTGTTCTCTTCCCTTGTGTTGTAATGAGTTGAGGTAGATGATGCTCTGTAATAGGTGAAAGGTTTTTTCATGTATGGTTGATGTCTCTCTATACATTTATAGTGTACATATTATAATGAGGCCTAGATCCCATTGGTGCTATTTGGGGATGCCACTGTAGTAACAATGATCTATTGCATGCTGGTACTGCTGTGTTTGGGAAGCATTTCCATTTCAAGTCGTTATGCAAATGTAAGTTGTCTCCCTTCTCCATCTGGCTGTTTGCATACAGGCTATGGCATGCTTCTCACTAAAATCATCTTGGCTGTTATCTTTTTCAAAGGTTTCTTTTCAGTGTTGACTTCTGTCATAGGGAGTCATGCTGTCCCTTACAGGAGTTGCCAGCAGTGTGTGGTCTGCTGGGGTGTACAGCTCCGTGCTCCAGCAGTTGAGCTGGTGGGTAACTGACAGCAGCAGTGTTAGGGTCTATCTCGCTGCTTAGGGTATGAAAACTACTCTTTAACGTCAAGAACCACAGGCACCTTCTAGGAGGTCAGGTAGCAGGAGCCTAGGATGGGCATTCAGACACAATACTGCAGTGTGCTGCAGGGTAATGGAGAGGAGAACATGGCAGATGGGATTGGATCTGCTTTCTCAGCTGCCCTCTGATCCCCAGACTTGCTTCCTCCAGAGAGCTTTGCATCTTAGTGAGAGCTTGGCCATGCAGGTCTGCCACTTCAACACCAATCACGCTGAGTGACCAGAAGGAGTGGAGGAGCAGCTGTCCTTTTTGAGAAGGAAAGGTAAATTCCATTCTGTCCAAGCATTAGCAGCAGTTGAAAAACCAAAACTCTTCCCCTAGATCCTACAGCATTGCTGTTATCTGAGATGTACTGCGTGGTTGAGGTTATCTTTATTTCACTGCAGGTTTTTTTTAGGATTTGGCAATCTCACATGTACCAATATTTGAGAGCCCGTTCTGAGAGGATATCTAATAGTTTATGCAATGGATATTTCACAACACAGCATTTACTTATGAGTAATTACATCTTCTAATTTAATGTATACCGAGTGTTTAGAGTTTAATTAAACATCTATGAAAGAATGTGTTCTGTCTGCATATGTTACCCAGTTTTCCTTGAATATAGAGAACACAAGAATAGAACAAATAATGCTGAATCTGAGTTATGTGGTCCCCCCTGAACAAAAATAAATATTTCTGCCAGCATTAATAGCTACCCACTGGAGCATTTAATCTTGTGGAAGCTAACCCAACAGGTTTTTGTTATCCAACCTAAATGATTCTTGTGTTTGATGCAAGACAAGTCCCAGCAGCTTAAACTTTAAGAAAAGATGTAAGAAAGATCCAAGAAAACTTTCTGCAGTTTTGGGTTTCAACTAGAGTTCTATAAATTTAGTATACAGTAGATAGAATTCTATGTGTATAACATGTGTACAATTTATATATAATGATGCATACTATGATTTTTCCTAGAGGAGCAATGCTGTGAAGTTAGTGTTCACACTCTGCAAAGAGCTGGTGGTGCTGCTGTCCTCCCACCAAGGCTCTGGAATACTAACACTGTTTGGGGATTAAAAGAACAAAGAAACATTTTCTTGGAAGTAGACTTTTGGCAGCTAAATGTATAGGTATATATATATATTTATATATGATTATATGTAAATCCTTGTTAATAATCTTTAAAGAGCAAGCTAGGGAGATGTGTGAGGTGGATATTGTAACCTACCTGTTACTGTAGCCAGGTGACAGCTCCAGACCTGTTTGTCAAATAGTGTTATTTCCTAATTCATGTCCTTCTCCACTACCACAGTGGATAATGGTGAAGTGGGTCACACAGTTCTGACAAAAAAAATTCACAGTGTTTAGGAAAGCTGTTGGATTTTTTTAATGCTTTTTTTTTTTTTTACTAACACATCATAGGACAGAGGATATAGAGAGAAAAGATAATTATTAAGTATAAGTGTAGCATTGTAATATTTCAGGGTAGATTACGTATTCAAAGCACTCTGGTAACTCCCATCAATATCAAAGTATCTAATGTAGAAAGCATCTCTGCTTTTTATAAGCATATTTTTATAATGCTTTATTTTTTTTATTTTATTATAATTAAATAAGGAAATCAGTAGTTAAATAGTAAATATGACTTTTAAAAAATCTTCCATTTTAGAAGTCAGTTTAAGGATGAACACTACCAAACATAACTTTAAAGTGGAGTATAGAGTAGATCTCTCTCCCATGTTTTAGCCTTATGGGCTGTGAAAACCTGTAGCTCTGTCACGTAAAACCTCTGAGTAACCTTCTGTTTACATGAAAAAAGAAAATGAAAAAAAAAATGACAAATAGTGATCTGTTTGCATAGTTTGATTTATTATTAAATGTGTATTACGAATTTCCAAAAATCAGCTATTAATTCGTTATGGGAAGATAATTGTGTTGGTTTGGTTTGGGTTTTTTTGCCTTGTATGTTCATGCTGGTAAAAGAAGAAAAAAATTACTATAAATTTTGCCATAAATTGGAATAAAATTTTCACTTTGTTTATTGCATTCTTAAATGTCATAAATGTGGGTTGTTTACTTCAGAAGTTGATTTTCCTTTGAGACACAAGAATACTACTTTTCTTTCTATTTATATGAGAATGGGCAAATATTAATCATTGCTGAAATTATTTTTTAATAGGCCGGAGAATTTTGAGAAGTGCTTGTTATGACAATATTTTGTGGTATGAAGAAACTGTATTGTTCAGTCTGTTGCTGAATGACAAAATAATTTACAGTTGATCTCAAATCCTTGCCCATCAGCAGATGAGAATTTAAGATGGAAAGTGTAAGGTGTTCCTTTCCCACGTGAATAGTCCTTTCTTACAAAACCAGTCACTGTTAGCCCAAGAGATTTGCTTCTGCCAAGAGTCACTAATGTTAATGAGGATTTTGGAATTGGCATTTCTCTGAAATTAAAGGTAGGTGAAACACATTTGTTCACTTGCATTTCAGTACCAGTGCTGACCAAGAAACTAGAAATACAAATGTGTTATGGGTAGACAGGCATCTACATTAAGATCACCTTTCTCTCTCTTAGAAAACAAACAAAAAAAACCCAACAAAAAGTCCTTTAAAATCTGTTCTATTGAGCAGAAAAATGGCATTATTGCCACCGTATTTACCTCTACAGGATGAATTGCTGAATTAGTTATTAGTTATTAGTTATTTTGCTCGTGGCTTTCTCTAGGTGTGCCTTGAAAACCCCAGAGGCAGCAAGACAGGGATTCTGCAGCCTCCCTAAGCAACCTCTTAACAGTGCTTAATTCTCCCAATAGTGAGTTTTTGTCTGTGTGTGTGGTTTTTTTCCTTCTCTCTTTTCTCTTTTCCCCTCCCTCTCTCTCTCTATGGTGCTTTGGGGATTTTTGGTGATTTTATTTTTTTCTCTTTATGTCAAGTCAGAACCTCTCTCCTTTTAATTTTTGACCACTGTCTTTCACCATCCAGCCATGGACCTCAGTAAAGAGACCTAGGTCAACCTTCTGTATCCCCTCCTCTTTGATAAAGAACTGTTGGGTCCAGTGCCCAGCCTGGATGCATTTTTTCCAGTTTTTAATGTCATAAAAGTTCCTGCTGGTCCATTTCTTCAGTCAGTCCTGGTCTAATATCATATTACATCTCTCATATATTAAATAATAACATCATAAAGGTATTAAAGAAGATAGGTTCCAGAAGAGATACCTGAGAAGCTCCACTTGTAACAAGCTTTCAGGGCCAGTACAAATGAAGGCTGCTCAGCCTTTTCTTCATCGTTGCAACCTTCTTCTGTGGTAAAAGCTAAAATAAAGATAAAATGCCAACAACACATCATTTGACTACCCTTAATTTTCATTGCTTAAATTGGTTTTACAAGTAACTGAGTATTAATAATGGCATATGACTGGAACTTCTTCTGAGGAGCTTGAACTAGGTTTCGAGTGATAGCTGAATCTTATCTGTGTTTTGTTTTTTTTGTGTAAATTCATGCCTGTTAAATTCATGTACTGAAAAATTGAAGACTCTTTCAATGATACTTTTCAATCCAGAGAAAAATGAGAAAAATAGGGGCCTGTCTGGAAGAATATTAGATAGAGATGTAGCATTTGTGAGTCTGTGTAGCATTTGATGCTGTCTGTTATGAATTCAGAGTAGCTGAAATAAAAACTTGTTCTCATAGGCGGGGAAAAAAAAAGCTAATACTGCTTAGAGAATAAAAGATAAGACAGTGATGTAGGGATAGACAACAAAACATGGTGTCAGGAGCTTGATGCTGGGAACAGTCCCACTTTCTGCCTTCATTATTAATTTGGAAGGAATGCAAACATATGCTAACTTTAATTTTATATTTTGTTTGAAATAGATGGAATCTTACAAATTGAAGAATCTTACAAACCATAGTTACAAGTCAGGACAGAGAACAATGTGATTTGGCACAAGTATTTTTATTTGAAGACTTTTTAAAAGACAAAGTAGTATCTGACTTGAAATGTGCAAAGCCATGTAATGAAGGGGAAATGAGCAATATCTATTTACAGCAGAAGCAGTTATATAGGAAATAGTGGTACTAAAAGAGACCCTTGGGCTTCCTTCTTGCTGGCTACAGGTTGAAAGTGTAGGGAGGTAAGTTCCAGAGCCATCCACTCTTGGATGATGGGGAGAAGGAACTGCCCTCTTCCACAAACACATGCTTTTCTCACCTGTCTTTTGATTTATTTTAAAACTTTTATTCTTTCAGTAAATGAAAAAAAAAAAAAAGAATACTGACCTCTCTTCTTCATTTGGGGTCACACTTGATATTTGCTAGTGTATCCTGCTGGTTTTATTCCCTACAGCAACTTAACTATGCTTCTATAATATATATTGAGCAAGCACTTTTTAGCATTTAGCAACTAGTCCTAGCTTAATATTTCATGAGTTCATTAAATGTTAATTTAAAAATTAATAATAAATACAAATTCAGAAAATGAAGATATAATGCAATTGCTGATACCAAATTGTTTTTCTATTTCAAATGAATTGTAGAGCAAAGCTCAACAGCTATTACCTGCCATTACATTCTTCTGAAGAATTTTTGGTTTTTAAACAAACAGTCATTGCACAATATGCTAGACATTTTTTTGCATAGCATACGTAACTGAGGATTTTGGTGAGTTACTATGGGGATTGCTCTAGAATAATAGTCATGCACTTCAGAAATATTTTAATTGACAGGGGTCTACAGTGACAGATTGAAGGGTGTATATCTAGGAAAACATCTATGGGCTACATATTTAACAATAACTTTCTGCTGTGGTTTCATTTCTGCTGCACATGACCCTTGTATTGCTTGAAATCATGGAGCTGCTCTTGGAAGAACTGTTGCTTGGCATCTTAAAATATCTTCCAGTGATTTTATTTGAGTGAGGGTAACACATGAACAAGTACTTTAAAAAACCTAATGCCATAGTAATTAAGTGAAAGACAATGATCAGCTGGTGTAACAACAGGCGAATAATTATTGAAAAGGCAAGCCTGGTGTGCCTTTATTAATCCTTGTTATTTTATAATAGAATCAAGATAATATTGGGGTTTCTTTTAGTTGGTTTTACAGGTTTTGAGGTTAGCTTTTAAAAAAAACCAAACGACTTTTCTCCAGTCAGATTAAGAAATTTCCCTGATAGGTGCTAGATTTCAGTTCTATATTTTGACTCTTTCTGCAATCTCTTTTGTTGCCTTTCCAAATGCAATGATTCCTCAAACTGAAACTGCTCAATCACTATGGAAGTGTAAAAGTACTTTTGTCTTGCTATTTTCTCTGGAGCAACTAAGAGTCTCCTCTCCACATTTGCAGTGATCACACCAGCCTGACTGAACAGGAAGAAATAAGGAGAGTTCAAGAAATGACCTTGCTTAGAATTGCTCTTCTGTGTGTTAATTAAAAAAAAAAAAAAAGAAAAAAGAAAAGAATATATATATATATATAGGAAACCTTGAAAATAAAGTAGAGCTTGGATTTAGTTGTTTATATACATGTATCTTATTTCCACATACTTTGTTAGAGTTGACTAAATACAGAAGATAAAGTGCAACCCCATCAAACAGGTCAAAACAACTTAAATCAGAGCAGCATGTGTACTTCAGGAATGTGTGCCAGCTCTGTACTGAGGATTCCAGATATTATCCAAAATAACTCAGCTGCACTACCTCAGGTAGCACGTTTCAAGATGGTATTTAATGCTCTTGATCTCTTTTTCTCTCACTCTGAAATGTTTGTGGACATCAACTTGGTGCTGACAGTATACAAAAATGGTTCAGTATTTTGTCTGGCATTTCAACTGGTTGCCCAATCATAGGAACAAAAATTTAATAACTTGTTTGGTAATGAAGAGGATTTAGGGCCTTTTTTTGGAATACAATATATGGAAAGGATACTTTGCTGGGATTAATGTCTAATCTGACTGTTCTGGAAGCATGTTTGAATCTCAGAGGGTACATGGTTATGATTTCAATAAAAATGGGCTCAAATAGCATTTTTAAGAAACATCTCAATCTCTTTAACAGTTTCAGATGGACTTAGATACTGAGTTTTGGCCATAAGAGTCTCGAGTAACAAGAGACATTTTGACTACTGAACTGTTTAGGGATCATGCAAGTACTACAAAATCTCTAGAGGGGAAGTATTGAGAGACTCTTTTTTTTTTTTCCAGCAGTACTATTTTTCTCTAAAACTGTCTCTGGCTTTATATTTTCCTTCTGTGAGATGATTAGCTAGCTCCAAAGTCTATTCTAGCCATACACTGAAATAATTATGTGCTTTTTCTGAGCATTTGGAAACAGTGTTAGGTAAATGTCGAGTCCCAGTTCAGGTGTCACAATGTTCTTAAACTCTACTATTTTATCTGTCTCAGTCAATTGATGTTTATGAAGTGCTTTCACCTCTTGGAACACAATGAGAAATTCAGAGACATTCCTAAAGCTCTCCATTCATAATTTCTTACTAAAATTGCAGAACGATTTAAATGCTTCATTACTGTCTATGCAAATGGTTCTTCCAACACTGAGTCATCTCATGGATGTGATACAATCAGTGCTTTAGATGCCTTCTGAATTCCCCTTCACTACACTATGCTTGGGGCAGAGTTTACATTTTTATCTGCCTGAGGTAGAATCACATCAATTGATAATGCCCATCTTGAGGTGATGATCTAAGCCCACTCTTAAATTCTCCTCCATTCACCAAATTCTCTGGCTCTTGTGCTTTTTAGATGAACAGATTTCAAAGGCTGCAGATTCACTTCTTGAAAATGAACTGTTCTACTTTTAGCTCCTTTTTACTTCAGGCTCCTCTTGATAGGGGTTTTGTACAACCATAGTGCTTTCCTTATGGTGTCCTAAGGAAGCATTCATTACTGCATCAAGTATCTTAGCTACTATTTTTCTTGACAGTATTTTTCTTAACAGATGCTGGAGCTCTACTTTTATTTTTCTATCTGGATGTGTAGCAGTTGTTCTTTAAGTTGGTTTCTGTATCACTGTGATTTACCTGACTGACAAACTTCCAAATCTTGCCAAATTCCTCCTGGTTCCAGACTGCTGCTTATCTTCTCAGCTCGCTTCCAACAGCTCTGCTCACTTTATGCTAGGACTTGCCTTGCCTCCAGCAAGGACTTTTTGCCTTGCTTCTAGTTTTCAACTGTCTTCCTTCCCTCCCTCCTTTCTGACACCCCCAGTTCTTTCCTGAGTGAATTTCTATCCTTAATGTTACTCAAAATTCAGATACGAGACCTATTTTTTTTATTGATGCAAAAGGGGCAACAAAGAAACATGTAAATATTTTCTCTTGCACAAAGTAATATATTCACATAACATTTAAAATTACTGGCAAAACCCTAGATTATGGTTTGGGGTGGTTTTTTCCAGGATGAAGAGTATTAAACAGTCTGCCATGGTCAAAACAGAATTTGTGAGAGTTTCGATTTCAGTTTAAACAAGCAGTTTACTGAGGGGAATTGTACTAGGGGCTTTGTTGGCTTTAAGCATCAATGATAAAATATACAAAAATCCAAAGAGATTACCATTTTCTTAGTCTAAGTCAATTAGACCAAAACCAACTGTGTCTTCTGATCAGGAATCAGTCACACTTAGGGGAGAGTCAGGTCATAGCTTGAGGTTGTCATGCTGCCCTTACCCATAACATGCATACTGATCTACCCCATCTTTGAGGGTATTCTTGAAGTTGGCAAGGCTTGAGGGTGTCCACCTTCTCTGGGCTATCTCTAAATCTGCTCCCTAGGCATTTCCCATCATCTTCCCTGAACTTTGAGACCAAGATTCCTAGAGAAGTTCTTATCAGGAGCAGCAAATCGTTGACTGGACCGTGCCAACAGGCATCTGTCCTCTGTTAGCTCTTTGTGTGCAGAGTTTATTGCTCCTGGATTTGTGACCTCAGTAACTCTGTGGGTTAATTGTACAATGAGCCTGAACCATCCTAAGCTGTGATGAGCTCTTGTGGTCCCTCAGGTATTTCACAGAAACTTCCTGAGCTTTTATTGCCATCTTTTGTTTTCCATTACTGTGGCTACGTGCCTGTGTTTGGTTGCAGCATAACAATGCATTATAATGTTTTCTTCTGCTCAGAAGAGATGACTTGTGTTTTCTAGGATATTTTCTGTCAGAATGAGTTTTGCTTCAGTAAGGAAACTGAACACTGAATGATTCAGCAGTGGAACAGACTTTGACATATAGATGTGTAAATTGCATGAGTTTTTACAATATGAAAGACTTAGAACATTGATTCATTTATTTCCCCCATTTTATCTTGCTATATTTATTCATTCGTAGCCTGATGTTTTACTAAAGGGCTTTTTTAGACAATTTGAAATGTCTAGAAATCACAAATCACCTGTGACCATTGTTTTATGATGACTGTCTTGATGTTTGTATGTAACAGAAGACTGAATGGAGACTCATAATTTTGGTCTTTCTTAGCCTCCAAATTCTCTGTCTGCCAGCTTTAATATTTGACTAGAATCTGGGGGGGGGGTGTGTGCAAAGGTTTGAAAAACAGAGGTGAATGAAGAAAGGGTTTGAAAACAGAGGTAAATGAAGTAAAAATGATAGTGAAATGCAAATTGGATATTTTCAGACTCCTAATATTTGAGCCAATGTAGATTGCAAGACTTTATGTGGTCAAGTGCAAAAGAAAAATAGTATCACTTGAAAGCTAAACAGGATAAAGTGCAAGAAAATATTCTTCAGGCAGAAGATGGACAGGAACTTTCTGTGCATCAAGTCAACACAGAAAAGCAAAAGCTAATTAAAAGTCCCTGTATGAACTGCTGTTTGCAAGAATTTTTGCTATCCAGAGTGTAATTGTTTTCCAGTTCATCTGAGAAACGTTTGCTAGAAGATTGTAAATAATTGTGTTTATCTAAATCACATTTTTACTCTTCACTGAAGAAGTAAATAGTAAAATCTGAGCATACCAGTGGGGCAGATCATATAAAGCTTTGTTCTTGGCCAAAAGAAATTAATGAAGTTTCTCATTGATTTAAAAATAATATTAGAATATATAATTGGAATTACTTTTCTAATTCGACTTCTTACAGTCCAGTTTATGACGTTTTTTCAATGAAAAGACCAAAACAGGAAAAATACCAGAAATTACCATAATGTTTAGTCTTGTGCTTGCATTCTTTTAGCTAGGTTGGGTTTTTTTTCATCGTGTTGTTAATCCAAATTATAGCTTCTGAATCTTCTTCTGAAGATATCAAGGTTTGCCAGGGCTTATATAGTGAATGTGATCAGTGTCTGCATAATTGCTGTAGGAGAGAAAAGAACATGAAATGCTGACAGTACCTCAATCTGACATTTTTTTTCTCCTCCCCTGTAACACTTAAGAATTTTATGTGATGAAGCACAAGGTAGGACTAGTAAGAAGTTCTGATTCACAGTATTTAGAATTAAGAAGCTTTTCACAGTCCAGCGATTAACCTTGCATTTTGTTTCAAATCTTGCATTAAAAAAATTTGATAGAACTTTAGTTTTGAGACATCAAATTAAATTTGATTTTTTTCCTGAGCCAGTGTTCTAGAATATGGAAATCAGTCCAAAGTATTTCTCAAATTAATAATGAAATTCCAAACTGGAGAAGTCTTCTCTGATTTTGATTTTTCTTAAAAGATTTTCTACAACTGTAATAATTAGGCAGTTACTAGAGGTAGAAAAAGTGTGAATGCAACATTTAAACATCATTAATCACAAAGTGAGTATGTCTAGCAAGTAGATGTGAGACTGATTCATATGTCAAAGTAGTTTGTCATTTGTGTAGGAGGTAGAACATAATAAGAAATAAGATTTTTTTATTTGTAAAATTTTAAAATTAATAACTTATTTTTATGAAAATTCCAAGTTAGCTAACTTGGAATTCTGGAATAATAGTAAGTCACTCCTAACCTTTACTTTCTTAGGTTTTAAAACCAAGAAGGTTTTAGAAATTATCCTGTTGCAGGTCTTTTTCTCCTCATCAAGCTTTCCTAATGAAAACTTCCAAAGAATAGGCAGAGGTCTTGGTTTTGCTGAAATAAGAGAGATCTTGGTCCAGAAGCCTTGATGACAACCATTTCATCATTCTGAACAGAATGTGAAATTATACTGCCATTTGTGAGGAAAATAAGTGGTTTACTGAATTTATATATTGCATATTTTTAGATACAGGAGACAAAAGCTATTATGCACCAACAACATTGGAGAGTGTCCATTCTTCTGTTCCTGTTGTTGTCAAAACTGTGAGCCTTGAATTCCCAGTGAATTAAAAGTTTTTCATCCATCTGCAGTACTTCACAAATTTTTCTTAAAATCTAACTCAGCAGCAAGCCATATTTTCTTAGTAGAGAATCTTTCTACTTGTAAAGTTAGACCTTTACAAAGGCCAAGCCACTTGATCCACAGGAATGTTTGACAGCTGTGGAAAAAAAAAAGCCCCAACATTTAAGAAAAACTCAATTGTCTAGCTAAAATGTACATTTTTGCAGTGGAAATGCTACCAATAAAAACTACCAAAAACCAAACATACTAGAAAACCTAAATATTCATGATGTTTGTGATAAATTTTAATGTCACACTCCAGAGCAGACAAAAAAAAATATCCATTAGTTATGCTGTGACTGACTGATGCAATCTATATGGTGCAGACTGAAGTATCCCTGATGATGTACTGTGTGCTATACTTAATGACAATATTAAAAATATTAAAAAAAATATTAAAAAAGTCCCTCCAACAATGGACTATCCCTAACTCCATTGTTTTGGGAAGCAGGACACAGTTCTGTTTTGTGCAGCTTTTCTGTGCAATGATCCTCCTGTTGCAAAGTTTTTTTCTTTTTGAACTGCTGTGTTTGAAACATAAAGATTGTTATGTGCATTAACATGCTAGTATTTTATCTACTTCAGAAAACTCTGTTCTTGAATTAGTTTAAAAATATGACAAGTATTTGTATATCAGTGTCATATATAAATCCCCCCAAAATGTTTTCACAGCTATTTTTCTCACTAAATAGAAGAGGCATGTTAAATATGATTTTAAAATGGCATTCTTCAGGGTCCAGATGCAGAAAGACATCTTTTGGGTTGTTTTTTGTTTTTTTCTTCTTTTGCTTAACCTCCAGTGTACAGTTCTGTGGTTTGGTTAATTTCTTTTTTACTTTTTTTTTTTTTTTAAGAAAAAATCTTCTGGAGTTAAAATCTGGTAACTCCCTGCTCTACAGAAACTTATTGCTATCTTTTCTATGTCCTTTCCTCTACTGATCATAGGAGAAGACAAAACACCTATACACCTTTGAAATGTGTAGAAGACAGGGAGAAGGTATGCCTGCAGTTAGTCCTTAACAAAGTCAGAGAAATGTTTGACTTGTGTTGGAAAGACATAGGAGAAGGCTTAACATGGTAATAAATGCATTCTTACCTGTTACTTACCTGGACTGTGAATGAAAGAGGATTGAAAATGACTTGATGAGTTCAGTTCATCCTGGTTTAGTGTCACTTGATTGATACCCCAGAGCACTTTTACAAAACTCTTGTCTTCCTTTCAGGATCAGTGAGTTACTCATGGACTAGGCATGTAGTGTATTTGATGCTCTTTAATATCTTCATTAGTGATCTCAGTGATGGGCTCAAGTGTATTGGAATGAAATGGTAACACCAGACTGAGGAAGTGGATGCTCTGAAAGCAAGAGCCACCCTGCAGGAAGACCTGGATAGCCTGGAAAAGTGGCCTACCATGAACTTTAGAGGTGAAGTGACTGGAAAAGATACATTCATGCTTCCCATTTCCTTGTCTCTTGCTGTGCTTATTCTGCATTATCTCTGCCTGACCTACAGGGTTTTGTTTCTTGGTTTAATTTGTTGAGTCTGTGTCTCAGAGTAGATCACTTTGCTTTAATCTCATGTCTTAAAACCACAACTCTTTATCTTCTGACTCAAAGTTGTAGGACTGAAGGCTGAAGCTGAATTTCTTCCTTCTCAGTGGCCTGAAGTTCTGGAAAGAAAAATTGGCAGAGCTAGATAGCTGTCAAGGAGAAAGAACAAGACAAACATAGCAGACCAAGATTTTCAAAATTGGTTAGTAATTTTAGGTGCACTCATTTGGGATATACCCTTTGACAAACAAAAGACTCACAGCCAGGCCCCTGGTAGTGTGGCAGCCAAAAACATTTGCTAATTACCTTTTGATAGTCTTGGCTACCTTAGTATCTTTTCAGATAACCTGGTTTTAAACAGATAGCTAAAGTAAAAAATTTTTAGCAAAAGTAATTGAAGTCTGTTGGAAATTAGGACTTTTCATTTTGTATTCTGGGCTGAACTAGAACAAGAAAAACTAACCTAGAAAAGGTTATTACTTGGCTTCTAACAAGTTAAGCTTTTAATTTCTGACATGTTTAGCTTCCCTTTGAAGGGGTGGCTTGAATCAAAATGCTCAGCTGCTATTGGCTTTGTGCTGCAAACTGATGGGAGCTGCAAAGCTGTGACCATGACCAGACCTGATTGGTGCTGGTTCAGAACAGGCAATGAGATGCCTGTCACAGGACCATCCTCCTGAGCAGCTGTGGACTCAAAGGCCAAGCAGGTTTTGCAGGTGTAGAACTGGTTACCATGGTCTCTCTCTTGGCTTCTGCCAAGGGGGGGGCCGTCTCAAAAATCAAATTGAACTGATTTACCTGTTTCCATTGCTCTGAATTTAGGTTGAATTTTAGGACACCTCCTCACAGGTTGGATTTCAGCAGCACGTATTGGTGACTGATGAGTATGCAGAGACCGTTCTGGTCCTTGTCTTGCTTAATAGTACTAACATCAGAATAAAAAGTTAATTAGAGCGAGTAAAGTTATTAAAAGTGCCTGTGTGATTTAAGAGCTGAAGTCAACATTTTCAGGAGAGTCTTAGGCATTTTGGAAACCTGTTTAAATTAAAATCCTTTATGAGGTTACGTAGAAATAGGACTTGGTCTTTAAATCACCTTTGTGTCTTTCATGATCTTCACACAATAAATGGTAATCCTTCACGGGTGAAATTCTCTTATACCATTTGTAACTATGGAAGAATGCAAGGACATCATCACCAATAGCATATATTTAGTTAAAATCCTTCAGAGAGCCCAAAAGCACTTCAGGTAACAGCTCATTTTAAACTACCATTATTTAGAAACACGGAGGTGAAGACATAGGGATGGTTTTTGTTTGTTTTTTACATTTTTCACTGCTGTGTTACACTGACACCCAGCATACGGTGGCCTTGGGCAGAAGCACAAGTCAGAGGGTTGCTGAGAGGAGGCAGAACCTTTTTCTCCCAAACCTCTTGTTCACATCAAGCACAGTGGCACTGGGGTGCTGTTGTCCACACACACTGTCTGCATTGACCCACGGAAAGCTCGCTTAGTGTTGTTTGCCTGAGTGCCAGGGAATAAAATGTCCATACCAGGCCCAGCTGCAGCTGGGATTCTCATTGCTAAATCCTCACCAGCAAACCCAAGGCTGAAAACCAATCTGTCTCTTCACCTACAGTGCCTCTCTTCGGTGGGAACTGGCTGCCTGAGCTTACATTAGTCTAAGAGATGCAAGACCAGGTGCATTTTCTTTTTGAAGGCAACTTGATAAGCTGAATGGGATCATTAATAATCTGCTGGCTGCCCTTGGTGAGGGGGATGAGATAGACAGAAGAGCTGTGCAGATGTGGGACCACTTTGAGTGAAGTGGCTGAGGGATCTCTCAAGCCCTTGAAGTATTTTGCTTATCTTGTGCAAAAGCACCTTTAGGTGCTTGTGGTAGTTCAGATAGTATTGAATTTGCATTATGTTTTACAGGTAGTTTCCTGTTAATATAACAGGTGTTTAATACAACTCTGCCTGACTCTCTTTTTCTACTTGCCTGGAGTATTCTTGGTATTTAAGACCAACCCTTACGTCAGCTTCTTTATTAAAGAATGTGCTGTGGAAATTATGCTAATTAATCTGGAGTGTAATTATAGGCTAGAAAGATTATTTCACAGTCAGAATTGAATTGTTGTAGATAAATGTGCATTAACTTAATAGTGTGTAGCTAATTAGTTTTGCTATTTACTTGTAGAAGTGAAACAAAAAAAAAGATGTAATCAGTTACACAAAAGCTTGAGAAATGAATACATTGCAAGGCCAATGGAATTATACTCGGAATCTCCAATTATTGTTTTGCTGGATTTTTTCTAAATCTTCCTATTCTGAAATTATGATGGGCACAAATAGCTAGTTAATATACTTAATTTCTACTTAAAATAGTTATTGTAGAAGTAAAATGCATGGTTGCCAGTTTGACAATTACCTGTCTGTAATTCATGCTAAAGTGAATACAATATCAGGGTGTCTTGTGCTCTGGGTAAAGCATAAAATATTTTGGATCTTATTATGTGTCAAAGGAAGGTAGAGATACTGTTTGCTGTGCATAACCAACTTTATTTTTGAAGTTCATCAGCGAGCTGACATTTGTGTTTAGTATGTTTTAAAAGAGGAAAAAACAACATCTGCACATGGGACACATATGCACTAAATGTCAGTTATATTGCAGGAGCATAGTTGTGATAAAGTACTGAAAACCAAAAAGGCAGAACTACTTAACCCCCCCCCCCCCATCTGACTCTTCCTCGAGGAGTTTTCCAGCAAACATGTATCTTTGTATGTCACAGAAGTACCCATGTTTGCTGCATGTCTCAGATATTCACAAGTGTGAATAAAAGGCTGCAGAAGAGTTTATTAGTAATTAGTAAATTACTGATTTACTAACGTAAATTAGTATCAGCTTCTGGGAAAATCTAATATAGTAATTTGATTTGTGCATTTAAATTTAAAAGTTCTTTATAAGCCACCTCTGAGCGTATTTCAGAGTGAGAGTGATTCCAGTATAAATTAAAGTAGTGGTTTAAAAGTGAAGTGTGGTTGTGCTCTGAACTTCATCTGCAATGCTACCTACAGAGCTTTGCTGTGTGATCACCTTTCTTTATGCTCAAATGAAAAATCATAGAACAGCGAGATATTTGTTATAAAATAAAGCTATTTTAATAGCTTCTATAGTGATTTCTCCACTAATAAATACACCAGATATTATATCCTCTGTTGCAGAACAGTTCTTTGGCTTTTCTGCACTTGAGTTTTAATGAAATTGCATATCATTTTAATATTTAACAAGTTATATCAAGAACACCTTCTCCTATGTGAATTCATATTTGTCATTAAATAAAATTTATTAACAGAAAATACTGACTTGGACCTAAAAAAATCTCTTGAGTTTTCCCACTCCTGTCCTCCCCTTGTGCAAGCCAGAAAGCTGAGTGTCTGTGGACTTTTTGCCTTTGAGCTTGACTTTGAAATTCACTGATTTTTAAATACCAATTTCAAAATCATGTCCAAAATATAGAAATAAAGACATGTAAGAAACACATCTTCTCTTCTTGCTCACATTAGAAAAAGAGAAGGGAACTAGAAACCACAGGTTGTTTTTGTACCATGTGTGACAGGCTGGACAGAGAGCTCTTGTGTCTGTTCTCTGCAAGCATGCTCATGTCTTTGGTAAAGCAAATTATGCTGACCAGCCCTTGATCTGGGTGTATCTCAGGGGAGGAGAGGGAAGGAAATAAGTGGTTGTCAGAATGGGTTCAGTGTCCGTGAATGAGGGTTGATAGAGATGACTGGAACCACTTGTCATTGCAATTTTCACCAGTCTGCCAAATTAACACACTCTTCATCTGGGGAGCATTTGAGAGCAAAATCTAATTTCTTAAGTGTTAATCTACTCAAAAGCAAGTGGATTCCTACAGGATACATGTGCTACATGACTTGCACATACTGTGGAATCAGCACTGAAGTCTTCAGTCACAGTTTAAACTAATTATAAATGTATCAGAAATGCGTTTTATAAACAACTGTGGTAGCAGTTGCTTAGTTGTATGTAAACATGATCTGAGCTCGGCTGCTGAAGTCTCAGGCAATCATTCATATCAGAGCTATAGGATGTTGTCTCGTCCCACTCAGTGGGCATCAAGAGAGATGAATCTTTGTGATCCCCCCAAAAGAGGCTGTCCCTGCACGACAGGCTCGGATGGATAGAGTGGAGGTTTTTATAGCTGGAGTCAATGCTGTCAGCTCAGCACATAAACAGAGAATGGTTTCAAAATCGGAGTGATGTTTTTCCATCAGCTTAAATTGGACATTTGGGGGGAAAAAGGAGTCGGGTCTGAGGTGAAAAGGGGAAAAAAATGCAATTTACAATCTGTACTTCTCGTAGTGGGCGTAATTATTGCAGGATATCACACACCAGATAAATTTTTGGATCAGTGAAGGTAATGGGCACTGAAATTCAGTATATCAGGTGATGAATCCCTCCCAGAACATGTTGCATGGAAGTAAGTGCCATGCAATTAATACCTAAGTGGCGCACTAATCCTTCCTCTGTAGTTTGCTGTATTTCCACAGGCTGAGGAAAGATTTTGAATAAATTGAGGCATCCGTTTTCCCTTGGAGTATTCAAATTTCAAAGACCTCTTTAAGATATCGATTCTGATTTCTAAATGACAGATCCTAGGCAGTATTTATTTCATTTCTTAATAAGGGCAATAGCCTTGAGTCAATAGCATGATTCCTTTCTGCAGTGGATTTAGTAGAGATACGTTTCCCAGTTCAGGTGGAAAGATTTCTAGAGAAGTGTTATGCAGAACAGTTTGCAGCCTCGTTCTTTCTGTCAGGGATAGGAAAGTCATGAGGAGCTGATTTTCCCCAGTTCAAATGATGTTTTTTTCTGTGAGAGTTATTTTAGTGGGTTAAAACAATCAAATATATATATATATACATGTCTATTTTGCATTTATTTAAAATCTCCAGCTTCTGCACTAAGCTATGGGTATTTTCTGTGTAAAATAGATTTTATCTGATCCAGCTTTTGTGTTTTATTTATTTTTTTTATTAGGTAAGATGCTTTCTTGGTCTCGTTTTATTGCTAACACAGAAGCTGAGGGGTGTGGACTTCCCTGGTATGTAGAGCACTGTTGGACTTGTTAGTTGTATCTGCCTGATGATGAGCTCATCAAGCTTTTAATGGCTTTTGAGTCATTGTGGAGATACTCTGAGTTATCCTGTGGCCCAGACAGAGAACAGAGATGTTACCATGCTAAATACCTATCTACAGGCCATCCTTACAGCATTTATTTCCTCCTGCAAGTGCACAAGTTCAGCCTTGTTTTCTGATTTAGGACTCTGAAAAGTGGAATATGTACGATGTTTGTGGATGCATCGAGAAGAACAGAACAGGATTGAAGTACCCTGTTAGAAACAAAACCAAAAAAGATCCTCTTCTGAATGGATACGTATGGCAAACCTTTTTGTAGTTTATTGTAAACTCTTAACTATTGTTAGGGTCAGACTGATGAAAATTTTCTTACATGAGGCCATCTTCAGCTTGAGCAGTGTATGCTGCGGCCTACGTGCCCAAGAGGCCAAGACTTGCAGACAGAAATTGGCTTTGATGGCCCAGAAGGTCACTTCTTGTCCTGCCTGCCCCTGAAATGCTGGTCGAATCCTCTGCATTTTTATATTCTTGAAAACCTTTTGCAGTCAGCCAACAGTGAATCAGCTGATTCAGAGTATTTGATTCAGAGAATTGAAAACCAGGGCTGAGGATTTCATAATGGCTCTTAGAACTGACTTTTTCCCCTGTGAGGGAGGCATGTAAGCATTGCCTCTGTTGGCCTGACACGAAGATGATGATACATGTGTACTGCATTAGGAGACTTCCCTAGAATTTCTGCAGTGCTTTGAAGTAGATAAAAAAAGCATGTGATGAGAAGCAGCAATAGTAGTTGAGTGTCACTACTCATTGCTGGTGGATATTTTTCCTTCCATCCAACAGCTTTCCATTTGAGCAATTTTTTTACAATCTGACTCTTGTTATTGATCCCATGAACTTTACATCTCTCGAGTGTCAAGTGTATCCTACATTGTTTTGGAGGTTGTACATTGAGATACATCAAGCTAGCATCTAGGAGATCAGTTTTTTTCATGTGTAATGAAAAAAAGCGCAGTAAAGAAAGAAGAAAACGTTACTCTGTATTGCCCTTTGAGAAGATCAAATTCAAGCGTACAGCTTGCAACTTTAATGAATAGAATTAATTCCTCAGTTTCTCTAAAAGATTGAATAGGAATCTAGCTAGAAGAATAGAAAAGGGGAACAAGTTGTTTGTTTGTTTTTATTTCAGTTTTAGAAATTTAGGTGGGTTCTTTCCTCATCTTGATTGAGGGCAGATTGTGGGGCTTAGCAGTTTTTATGATATTTTGAGTCTCCTTTAGGTTTTATTGTTTAATATTCATTATTTAAACATCAAAAGAATGTCTACTCTGAAGAGTTTACTATGCTCAGGTAAACAGGGAGTGCTGCAAAGTGTTACATAGATAAGAACAATGACAGGGAACATGTGTGTGGGGGCAAGGTGAGAGCTGCAGCTATGCAGCAGCAAAGTAAGCCAATAGTGCACTCGATGGAGTAATCACTTAAGTATGAGAGATAGCACCAGATAATTAGGGTTAATACTTTTAGGATTAATACTTTAGATAGACACCCTTTCCTTGCCTCCCACCCCAGCTGAAAAAAGTAAAAACAAAAAAAAAAAAAAAAAGTTTTGTTTTTCCACTGTAAAAAGTGCATTCTTGGTAATTTCCTGGTGCCAGCACAGACAAAATGCTCAGTTTCTGGTTGTAGTGGTCCCTCCTTTTGCATGGCAGCCTGTAGTTACCCAGATGATGATCTGTCCAATTATTTGCAGACAGATAGGAAAATATATCATTTCCATGCTTTTTTTAGTTTCCCAAACCTGAAAAGGCTTGACTTTCAGTCATCCCTGCTAGGAAAGGGTAGAAATGGCTCCTGTCACCTCCATATGACTCTGTAGATCTGGGGATAGAAGCTTGACCAAGTGAAAAGAGCAATGGGGAGACATCCTCCATGTGTTGTCACAACAGTCATCGTGAAACTGATTGTGCTTAATAACTCAATGTTAAAAGCTTTGACTGGAGAGGTGGATTTTGGGGAACTCTGGTAGTGTGGGTTATTTCATACAAAAATGTGGCTGCTGTGAGGCTTTCAGGGAGTGTTGTGTGTGAACGTGCTCTTCTGCAGATGAGAGTGGTTGGAATTGTTCTCGTTGGTGCTTTTAGGCTAATGCTAAATTCTTCCTCCTGCTTTTTTGCTTTCTTCTTTTCTAGCTGCAATGGTTAGGGGTTATGAGGCATGTGGGGAAAGAAATATCTTCCTTTCTAAAGTGCTCCTCCTGTTTTCCTAGGAAAATCTGGGTTTTGTGGAGTAACATTTGTTCTTTAGAAAGGGTACATTTCTACATGGTCAGATGGGAGCAGGGCCTCAAAGGCTTTTTTTCTCCTCTTCTTGAAATACGGGGAAGTTTAAGATCCTCCAAATGGGAACAGTAGCTCTGGAGAAGAAGGCAGTTTTGATTTACAGGTCTTCAGAGACAGAGAATCTATCAAACCTCAGAGAAAGGCATTGAAGTAAATGTGTCTGCCAAAGTCAATGACAGAGTAAAGGCTGGGATCCCTTAGGTCTCTCTACTGTTTTAATCTCCTATGTTTCCACCACTCTGATATCTGAGGAAAGCACATCTGTAACAGCTGTTCTGCCAGTGAACAACATTTCACAATCTTCTGAAATCTTCCCTGTGAAGTGTGAACTCCTGTAGGTAGAGAGAAGCAAGTGTAAGCTGGGGTGTCAGGGAAGGGTTAATTTGATGTATTTTCACAGCTGCAATGTATTAAAACTACTCTAAGGCTCTTCTGTAGTAGGGGGTCAGGAAAATGTTATGCAGTTCAGAGAGAAAGAAGATAAATTAGGCAGTTGAGAGACATCTTGATATCTTACTTCATTTGCCTCTTAGTGGAAGCAGTACCTGTGTGTGTAAAACGCCTGCAGAGGAAAAGATGTTTTCAAGCCTCTTTCATCTCAACAGACCCAAGACAAATGCCATTTTCTAACCAAAGCAAACAAGCGAAAACCCAAACAAAACAAAATACTAAACAAACCAGGCAAAATTAAAGATATCCTAAAGCACTGGAAGTCCCTACTTGGGACGTTGTGGGCACGATGGCCAAATATTTACACAGCTGGTTTACATTCAGCTGGGCTAAATGTGAAATCTAAGGAGGTGTAAGCTACATTTTCACTAAAATTTAAGTATATATTGCAGTGCAGTCAAATACTGTTGACTGCCCACATTATACACTTTTTTTGTGTATACATATTATATGCATACACATATAATATTTTCTATATTTTATATACACATATGTATATAAAATACATCTATTTATATACACATATGTATATAAAATACACACATTTTTCAATGGTACATTACCAGAATGTAAAGTGTTGTCCATTTGCATCAGTGCAATTATTGATTCAGTAAAGTGGGTCCAGGTATGGTATCTTAACACTGTATATACTAACAGGTAGCAGTATACCTGAGGAAGTAGATGTTATAAAGCCATTATGTTTCTTATTAAAGCCATTATGTTGTTATGTTAAGAACATCATAATTAATAATTAAGTGTGAAAGAGGAAGAAACAAATGGTGCAGCTTTGTAAGATTCAAAAACTGCAGGCTTGGTGAGATGTTTCCTTTGTGTGACACTGGATGTATTTGCATCAGTCATGCAGAGAACAACCCCCTCCTAACTTTCCCAGTAGTCTTGGTTTGGTTTATACTTCTTGAAGGAACAAAACAAAAGTTCAGGGAGCATATTGCTGTCATAAGGGGTTTGTACTGTGTATTGTCTAATAAGTTGTGTTCACTTTTGTTTGACCAACTGTCATAGAATCACAGAAGGAAGATGAGGTAATGAGTTGTTACATAGCTTCTTAATTCACAGACAAGGTTTATGATATAAAATTTAACTATTTTGATTATTTTTGTTACCAGTTAGCCTTAACATCTTATCTTTGTTCTTTTGAAATATATTAATATAAAGTCCTTAGAAAGAAGTTCCTGTAATATTAGTATATTCCCTTCCGATTGTTTTAAATAGAAGCAAATTTCTCCCTTTAAACATGAGATGCCATTCTTTCTTTGATCTTCTCTTGGCTCTTGATTAGTTCTTCTGTTTGATCCTATGCTGCATGTAGTTTGTTTTTCACTAGTAATATCAGAAAACATTCTCCCAACTCTCCTTTCAGAAATGAGGCAAAAGAGAATTTTACTGAATTTTTGGAAGGGAGGAAAAAAGGAAACAGTCAGACTGTCTTCTGTCTCACATATACATGTACATATTAAGACAGGCAGGCATATATGGACCAGTTGAGTTTAAATATACAGTTTTGTAGTAAATATACCTAAAAACTGTGCATTTTCTTTCTTTGATAAATGGTGGTAGCTCATTATTTGTCAAGCATATGGTTATAGCAGGCGACTCTGCAGTGCTGCCTTTGGGGAATGCTGCTGAGACGGGAATAGCTCTGGGTGTCAGTGCTTGCCTTTGCCAACTGCTTGATCAGATGTGAATGTTCTGCTCTAATAATGTAAATCAGAAATAAGATCCCAAGCTCTCGTGAGATTCACTGTGACCAATGGATGGAGAGTAGACAGAGCCATCACACCTGCTTCTCTGGTGCTGGGTAGAAGCAATGCTATCCTTAGTTGCCAACTGGAGACCCGTGCTTTTAAAACTTACTTTGTAACCTTTTTAAAATCAATGCAGACATAGATGTAGCAAGAATTTCGGTTTGTTGTCAGCATTTGCAGTAGCAGAAGAAGAAAATTTGGGCATCACTGAAGCAAGTATTCAGTTGTAGTACATACGCTGTATTCAGCAGCACATTTAAGTGGCCCCACATAGTGCACTTAGCTGTGTTACTAACAATCTCTCTTAAATCTGCATCTCCTTTACTTTCTGACATGTGCTTGGTATACGACGGCAGGAACAGGAATTGGTTTTGATGCAGTATTTGCTGTACCCAAGCTCATGCTTCTGTTGCTCTCTTGCAGTGTTGTTGTGTCTCATGGCCACCTCCTCGGCAATTCTCTTCAGCTGTTTGCAGATGAAATGTAGCCTATTCTGATAGGTTAGGCCATTGCCAGCTTACATAAAACTCAGTGTTCCTCTTTGGGTCCTCTTCCAGCCCTGCAAGAGGAGCGTGTTGTGACCCATTGAACATCTGCCTTAGTACTCACTTCAAGCTAAAACCTTCTGCAGGATTCAGAATGAGATCAATCCTACATTCCTTGAGCACAGTTTCCATCAAAGAAAGAAGGTGGACCACCTTGGCGTGCGTTGGTCAGTCTCCTCAGATGAGGACTCTCCCTAGAAATACTACAGTTTGACAACTTGCCAAAATATTTGGAGTTCATAGGAAATGCTGCTTTCCAGCCAAAGCTGTGAAGTTCTTGCACGGCTGTCATTTGTTCTGTGGAGAAACCCACACTATCACCAGAAGCCTTTATCTGGCCTGGACATCTTAGTGTTGGTAGTGAAAGGGAAATGCAGGCAGGTGTGGAAGATCTTGCATGTACGGATGCTATTTGACTCTTCATTTTTGGATCAGCTGCACAGATACTTGGTTAGCATTCTGAAAATGTGCATGCCATGCACCTCCTCAGGTTCACTGCAGCCTTCTGGCTCGTTTCGTCATCAGTGTGGATTGTCTCACTTCAATTTTGCAAGCATGGGTCTGTTAATAAAGGACACGGGCTTAGCAAGTGTTAACATGTTGAGGGGATTCACTACAGTTTCAAATGTTGCCTTGTTCTACTTTGTCATTTTACTAGGGGTTAGATCCTCATACGTTGCCTGTGTCACAAATTTCCAAGTGGCACAATATCAGATGTTTCACAGAAATGGAAAGAGATTTGGGGTTCATTATACTTCTCCCTTCCTTTAATCTGATGCTTATCCTCATCAAGTACTGACCCTACTACTGCTTTTTGTTGGTAAGCAGTAAATAGAAATAATTTTTGATATCTAATTTCAGTTACCTTGTGCAATCCTGTTTATTCTAGCTCTTGATGTCTATACCATAACTTCTACCCCTACTAAGTTTTTTATTTTCTTTTACTTTTTGTTTGGCTTTCTATTTGAATATGTACTTTTTGTCATATAGGTGTGCTTTGAGCCATGGCCTGGAAGTTTCCCCACATCTATGAAAAATGTTCCAGAGAGTTTAGTATCTTCATCCTCAAGACCTCTGCCAATTGACTTCATTAAGTAGCCATCCTAAACTTTCAGAATTAAGCCAAACAAAAACAAGAACAAAAAACCAAACAACTCAACCCCCCCCCCCCCCCCCCCCCCCCCCACCCCCCACCCCCCACACCAACAACGTAAAAACAAAAAGACACTCCGCGTGTCCAGTTGTAGTGAAATGTCAA
>JANHGL010009053.1:9452-21635 GCA_024611195.1 Ceyx melanurus
TTTTTTTGCAATGTGACTTTTTCTAACAAGTAATCAAAATTGACAGTTCAGGAATTTCTATAAGGATACTACATAGTTTTGTGCTATAATACTTCCATTACAACAATATAGAAAACATAAACAGGCATGACTTCTATAATCCTAGTTTGTATTCACTTAAAATGTGATTCTTAATTCCTTTTGTTGTTTTGTTTGTTTGGTTTTTTTGGGTTGTTGTTTTTTTTTTCTTCCCTTCTCCAGTTTGGAGCAAAATGCTTGTAAACTTTTTTGTTTTCCCTGTGAGTTAGTTGCACTGAATGTAACAAATACGTGGCATCAGAAATAGTATTTGGTATGGAATAACAAGAAAATACCAGTGTTGTGTTTTTTGCTGTTGTCTTCAGTGGAAATGTTTGTGCTTGTGCATTATTCCTATAAAGCAATAGACATTATAAAATGATTGATATACAAAAATACAGAAGATGCTAGTGTAAGATGAGAGCTATTTTTCTAAATATTTTGGTGTTTACAGGATTATATACAAAATAAAAAGTAGAACTAAATCCTCAGTGACACAGTGCTAAACTGAAAACATACTGCACTGTTTTAATTGACCATTCACAGGCCTCATGAGATACAGTTGATCTGGCCAGTTTGATCTGCAGCATACCCTACAGTATGGAAATAGAATCTTTATTCATCTGGGCAACAAGAGCTTTCCATAACTCTCTGTGTACTGGTTCTCAGATGCAGAGATGGGTTTAGGTATGTGTGTAATTCTCTACTTGAAAGCCCACTGCAATCTTTTGATTCAGTGCATTTGAAACATCTGCACATGCTTTGGAATAATTTTCCAGTTCATGTTGGTAAATAAATCTTCACGTGATTGCCTGTGAAGTAATCTGACAGGTATAATCAGAATTAAGTGGTATTTTTGAGGGTCGTGAAGTATAACACATGGAAGACAGGAGTAGACTTGCCTACCGGTGATAAAAGGGTAGGGAAGTGTCAGAGACTGCTCAAAGGAAAATATCTCTGCAAAGGAACGACTACTGGCATTGTTGCTTAAAGTGGTTATATAGGAGCTAGGGTACATTTAGGCTGTAGATTAAAGCTCTATAAAAAAAACCAAATCAAAAACACAGAAGGACTGTATCAGTAGGGATAATTTGTCATGTAATCAGCCTTAAAGTCTTTCTTAACCTGGGGTATGTTTCAGTTATACACATGGCTTTCATCAAGAGTCGATGGACTTGTTAAACACAATGGGAACGTGTGTAGAGTTGTTTGTAATTTTACAGGCTTAAATAATTTAGTCTACTTTAGAAATCCTGGTGATGGCTTTCATCCAGCTAGGACAGGAAAAAGTAAAATACTTTAAGAGTTCTTAACCTGTTACTGCCATCTAGTGTTCATGAAGTCACCATCGGTGTAGTAAAAAGCTTAAATTCAGTTTTGCTGACTAGAATGAAAAACTGTGAGCATGTGAGAGATCTTTTAGTAGACATTAAGAATGTTTATATAGTTGGGTTTTTTTTGAGCACATAAATTGCTTCAAGTGCAGGTCAAAACAATGTTTTCATGTAATCATACATACACAATGTGTCTAATAATTTTCTCATGCTGTATAATGTCACTAACCTCTGTTTATAATATTAAGTAGCACTGTAGTAACTTGGAATGAAGCAGAATCTTGAAGTGTTCAGTTAAGCTATCAAGAGATGATAATTAATAAGTTAATTAATTGAAGACTTGAAAACCAAATACTTCTGAGTAAGCATCTTATTTAAATAGAATTCACAGAGTAATAGAGACACTATCATCTTAGTATTTAGTTATCTTGAGGACTGAGATAAACTCTTTTGAGGAATTACACCTGCTGTTAAGGCTGCCTTATTTTTGTGGTTTTAAAGCACAGCATATTAATCAGTTTACCTTTCTAAACTAGTAACAATAATACTGCAGTGATAGGAAGTACTGCAAAATTACCCGAGTAGATAATAAATTGATACTAATGCAACTTGGTGAACTTTTTGATATACTGATTAATAGTAATGTAGACAATATTAATATATTGGACTTTGATATAGGTATTTTCTTTCCTCTTCACAGAGCAGTTGGTGCTCTTTCAGACAGCAAAGATTTTGTAGAAGAACTCCTGAAGGGAAAAACTGTGGATTTGTCTTTCCAAGGAATTGACCACTTCAAAAATGAAGTTGGATTTGTGAAGCTGGCAGAAAATGATCATACAACTATACTTAAGGAAATAGCAGGTACAACTCATCAATCTGGTTTAAAGACATTTTGACAGCCTGGAATGGAGCACAAAGAGAAGTTGGTGCTAATTCACCTTTAAACATTATTTACCTTTAACAACTGCAAGGTCTACATAATGAACCTCCCAGCATAGATCAAAAGGTTAATTATGAATTACAGATAGTACTGTTCTCTGATACCATTTTTTATTTTTATTTAGTATATATATATATAAAAAAATGTACTGTATGTTTGTAGATGGGTATAAAGACTCCATTGTATCATGTTTTGATCCAAGCACTGTCTGCGGTTTCTTAGCTGATATTTATGCCCATTTCTTGCAAAGTTACATACTTCTTTGTGTTCATGCTGACTGGAGCACTGAGAGATAGTGATGTTCTTTCCTCTTCCATAGTCTAGGGAGCCCGAGTTTTGTGTTTCCTATATGTTATACAGGTTATTCTCATACATGTGAGAGTTCTAAGTTACTGATACTTACGTGCATATAGAAACACATGCATATATATATATTTATATGTACTTTTATACATACACTTCCATATACCTGAAAAGTAAAATCTGGACATTCTCTGCATCCCTGGAGGCTAAGGGGGATTCAGAAGAAGGACATGACTCATCTGCCAGGGTAATGAAGTTGGATTCCATGCTGCTTTAGCCTGAATTACCTTTATTTTGAGCAGTTGTGGAACCAGTCTGTGATTTGTTTAATGCCAATGGCCTTGCTTTAGCAGTTAGGAAGTTACTGAAAGATGTGGGTAGTACACAGTACTACTACACAGGTGCACCCACATGTTCACTTCATGAACAAAACTCTCAGTTCTATCTTAAAAGTGGAGATAAGGCTGCTGCCTTTGCCAGTCAGATAAAATGCATCCAAAGATACAGTTCAAGTCAGTAGGAAAATAGAAAAATTATAAGGAGTACAAATACCAGCTGAGAAAAGAGCGGCCTGTACCTAGACCAAAACAAGGAAGAGTGGAGGGTTTTTTTTAACATGTGAGTCTATACTTGTTGTTTACAGATGCTAAATAAAAATCATCAGAGAACAGTACTGGCTGTAATTCATTGGTGTCCTTTAAAACTATCCCAGCAATTCCAGCTATTCCTTGCAAAGACTCTTAAAAAGAGTTTTTCAGTATTGATGAATTATCTTTTGTGCTCTGAGGAATGTGAGGCCACATTATAGTGCCATAACCCATATAGGACATTTTACAGAGTAGTAGTGACTGCTGCTCTCATGCTACCTCTGTGCAGCCCAGTACAGACAAGATGGAAAAATTCTATATTAATACAGTGCTTTAGCAATTCATTACTGGAATTTCTGAAGTTTCTTTAGAAAATGTTTAGCAGTTTCAAACTTTCATTTTAAAGAAGTGTTGAATAGAAGACTGTGAGGTTTTCAGCTAAACCAGATAACTTATGCTGTTATTGGGCAGTGCTTTATTATTTTAAGCAGCACTCAATAGAGAAATATTTCTAATATTCAGTATGGTAGAAATTGAACAGTTCTTAGAGTTCCTGAGAGGATTCAATTGTCAAATAATCCCATAATTATTTCAAAGATTGGATTTACTAAGTATTTTTTCAGTCCTTTGGACATTGAGTTTGTCTCTAGATTTCTTTCAAAAGTGACAGAATATATTATGTATGTTGTTTATAAACAGTAAGATAATTAATAAACTGTATTTCCTTTTTAATATGCCTTGTGAAAGGAGATGAATAGTGTCTGTTAGTGACAGTAATTTAATTTTTTTAGATGTTTGTAGTTAAGAACTCCATAATAATTGAAGTTGTTAGACATGAAAAGCCTTTGAAAATCTTTTAACTACAGGAAATAAAGGAGTTTGTTATGATTCTCTACACAACTTAGACTAGTGAATCAGATTTTCATCAGAATTAGACAAGTAAGGATGAGGTCAGATTTTCAGTTTTCTTTGTTTTTCACTTTGACAGTCCTTCCTAGTAGACAGACTCATAATACAGTCAGATATATCAAACAAGAAAACCTATTTTTTCCTTTGTAAAGCATTACTACGGATACTCACTGTTGAGAATTCTTTGCTTATATTAAAACTATAGCTGTATATTATTATAGCAGTATATTATATTACCCAAGTAGCAGTGGAAGACTATTGGGAGACTGGCTTGAGTCTGGTTTATTTTGACACAGCTGACTGCAGAGAAATGCTAGTACTGATAGGGAGAAAAAAAAATAGCCTCTTTTCATATGGAGAGATGAGGAGCAAGGCCTTTCCTTTTTTTACATTCTGGAGATAAAAATCAACAGCACATGAGGCAGTGACTGACCCTGGGTTAGCCACCATTTTTGGTGGCTAAACTATCATATCACATCCTTCACAATGGTCTTAGTGGTCTTATGCAACCTTTGTTTATATATTCCAAGCATAACATGATATTGAAATTACTAGTTTTTGATTTGTGATTCTCACCTCTGGTGACATAGTTAAGGTGGTAATAAATATTAGCATCTGAAATAGATGGCTTGGAGTTAGTCATTGTTTTGGAAATTAGGTCTTGTACGGCTTTGCTGTTGACTGTTCTCAGTGCTATTAGGAAAGAAAGGATGACCGTAAGAGATTATTTGTAAATCCCAAACTTCTAACTGATAGCCAAGGAAATACTCTTCATTAAAAAACCCAAAAGAACCCATAAGATAAAAAAAATTAACATGGATTAATATAATAGTTACAATTGTAAGATAACTGTGGTTATCTTTTCTTGAGCTACAAGTGTAAAGTAAAAAAAAAAAAAGTCAATAGACAATGCTGTTTCTAAATTCTAAACCTTTTAGTAGAGGAAACAAGGTTTACAGACAAGTAGAAATTATAGACTGGAAGAAAATGCACGTATGTAGCAGTTTTCAATATCTAATGAAATATCAGAAAAGAAAATGGCCATTTGTATTATGGCTAAATGTGCAATATTTCTGTGAAACATTTTGTAATGATCTAGGAGTTGAATTTTTTAGCCTTTCCAGTGTATAGTGGTTCTGAGTAAGTTTCATATATCACATTTCAAGTCTAATTATGGGGAAATGGTTGTCTAATGGATTCAGCTGTAGCCAGTGAAGAGGCAGATGACATTGAGTAATTTTGATATTACAAAAATAAGGTACAAATGGTATTGTGGAGTACTACAAATTGCCTGAAAGATGGTCAAAAGCTGTCCAAAAAATTGTTCCAGGAAGTCATTGAGTTTGTAAAAATAGCCTTAACTTTTCTAGGGTATACTCTGAAGTTGCAGACATTGTTCATCCTGAGACTAATATGGGAAAACACAGATTTTGATTTTTCCATCTAGCTTGTACTAACGTTGATGCCCAGGGGAAATAAGTTGGCAAATCCTCATTTGTTAAGACCCACGGTCATTGTCTGTCTGTGATTCTCGTCACTGGCCTCTCATTTATTTCAGTTCAGGCAATCCCTATCATAAACTTTAATATTTGCTCAGTCTTCAAATCCACTTTCATGCTGTTCCATAAGCCTGGAACTTTCTCCCATAGCACCTTCCCCATTTCTTTA
Organism: Ceyx melanurus; assembly: GCA_024611195.1. Lineage (NCBI taxonomy): Eukaryota > Metazoa > Chordata > Aves > Coraciiformes > Alcedinidae > Ceyx > Ceyx melanurus. The sequence continues at coordinate 15,251 of JANHGL010009053.1, forward strand.
AAACTCTTATTGTGGCCAGATTTTCAAAGAGCTGCATGGATAGTAATAGCATTACATTAGATTTTAACCTAGTGGCCAATTCCTTTTTTTTTGTTTGTTTTGTTTTGTTATGTTTGCTTGTTTGTTTTGTTGTTGTTCATACCTTTGAATTTAACTAGAAATCTCTCTGCCTTTTACTACTTATCAGATTGTTTATTTCATGGGGAGCAGCTGTGACTCGTATTACAGTTGAAAGCACATTTTTAAGCATTCTATCATGTAATATCTTTGTACCTCTACATTTTTCTTCCCCTTCAGAGATTATTAAGAAGGTATTTCAAGAAAAGGGCATCTTGGCAGGAGAAGAAAGAGAGTTTAAACCACATCTAACCTTCATGAAGTTGTCAAAATCAACACAACTACGTAAGCAGGTGAGCTCACATTTCATATAGTTCAGCAGCAATCTTGTAGCAAGTATTAATTTTGGAGACTAACAAGTTGCTTATGCTATAGCATCATATGCCCTATTTTTGAGAAAAAAAATAAATTAGTACATCTACTGTATAAATAATAGTCCTGTACATTGCTTTAAGTTACCACTCTTGATGTTCTCAGTGCAATAAAATCATGGTCTGTGTTCTTTTGTGAAACTAGGCAAGACTAAGCTTACTAAGTTAACAGTAATATTGTATTACTTAACATAAGGTATATCTCCATAAATTTTTCTTGCTGACATCGTATAGAATATTTGATGTGATCCTTTAACATTGTCCAGGAAAATAATTTTCTGAAAAATATGCATTTTAAAATAAGAATTAAAGTACATAATACCATTGTTTAAATTTATTTTTTTTCCTTAGTGGAAAGCATTAGAGAAAAATACTGTATGATTTCATTATAAGTAACCATAAAAAAATCTTGAAGGTGCACACTTTAATTAAGTATATATCCATGAAAACAATTGGAAGAAGGCAGTGAGATTTGAGATATCAGAAAACTTCAAAGGCACACATACTTGCTCTGAAACAGGAATAAGAACTTGCTCACAGGTTGTAGGTGTTATATTATAGCTATTCATTTTTTAAGCTTACATACTTTTTGCTTCCTCATTTTGGGGAAGTTTTCCTCAAAATGAGGAGGTACAGTGTGCCTCTGAATGTTCCTGTAGAAGGAGATAAAGGGATGTCCTTTCCTTGCACATGTTCAGCCATTTCCACAATGGCTAGTATGGTAAGAATCTTGGGTTAGTATCGTTGCCTTCTGTACAAAGAACCTAATGAAACACAAAGGAAGAAGCAACTGGACTTTTGCACTTGATGACATTTCTGTTCCTGCTTCCCTCACTAGCCTGCTACGTTGCCACAGGTCAGTCACAGCTCCTCTGGTTTTCATTTGTCCAGACTGCTGTTTATTTCAGGGCATGTTGTGAGGCACACTTGATAAATGCTTTATGACATTTGGAGATCTTTTGATACCTAATGCTGCCAGAACTGCAAATACTGTGAAATGGATTTTGTAAGTAGAAGACGACTGACTGCTGAATTGCTTTGATGGCATCTGCTTAATTAGCAAGGGGTATATCCTTAGCCTAGACAGTGGTTGACAAGAGAAAATGCTAAAAATATAATTTATGAATATTTAAGTTCTTCTGTACAGTATATATTTAGAATGTTGTGTGTACAGTTAGTAAAACAATATATTAGGGAGAAAAAAAATCTGTACAACCAACTTGCAAGGGTTGTACAAGGTCTGATTCACTCTTACCATTCAAATTCAATGGTAACATTGTCATGATGACAGATGATATTTTGAAAAAGGATTATTATGATTGCACTGCAAATAGCAGTAACTGCATGATTCAGTCATTTATTGTATTTTTATGTACATTATGTTAAACTTTTGTCACTATCCTAGTTTCATATTGACATAGCATAAGGTACTTGCTTTGCAATAATCATTCCTTCATAATAAGGAGGAAATTTCACACTGAATTAAACCCAAAAGTGTGTCTCCAAATTAAAAAATTTTTGCTGTGCACTCACGTTCATCTTTTTGCTATCTTCAGCTAGACATAGATTATTATTATTACTTTTTTCTCATGTAAATATTATCTGACTTAATGTGACATTAACATTTTTGGCTTTTTGAAATCAAATGTAGCTGAAGAGAGACAGCACATATCTGTTGTTGTCTTTTATTATCCATCCGGTGAGCAGTTACAGCACATTCTGGCAGATAATAAGATTAAGATAATACAATAGACAAGGAATCTCGGGCACATTGCAGGAAAGGTTATTACTTCTGTACTACTTACATATCATGTCTTCTGCTTCATTAATTTATTAATGAATTTTTGTTGCATATACATGTACCAAATACTATTTTCAGTGAAGACCATCTGCATTTCCAGAGAAGTGAATTTCTCCTTCTGGTATTATTTTTTTAATGCAAGTTTTACTTACTACTTGTAAATAGAAGATGTGAATTTCTGTTTATATCCCTAGTATAGTTTTTAGTTCCCTGGAATTGTAATTTTGCTTTTATTTATACCCATATGGCACAGATACATAAGCATACCATATAGGACCTTATGAGAAGTGAGTAAATCTGAAGCACTTTTCCTGTTTATCAGTCCTTGCTGATTCTCACCTTCAGCATTCTTTTTACAATAACTCTAGCATTTTGTACAGAAATTCCAGTATACAACAAAACTGCAGAGCTCATTAAATATCTCCATATTTCTGTTTATCAGCCCCTATGTCAGTGGTTTGTATTGTGACAGCTGTTACTACCTGAGACATGTAGTTATTTGGAATCTTTGATGCTGATCCTAAAATGTCTGAAACAATCACTTTGGCACAATACAAAACAATAAACACACTGCTTTCACAGTCTTATGAGACCAACAGAAATGTTTTGTGGTTTTTCTGGAGTATTCCTTTAATCTGAAGATATAACAACAGGGGCAGAAAATGCACAAACAGGGTGACCCAAGAACTGAAAGATGTTCTTAAATTCTCATCTTTCAGTTTTCCTGCTTCCATATCATACAGTTACATATTGCAGAGATACATAACTAGAGTATTTGTTTTAAACAAGAAGAAAGGACAAAACTGTAGGAAGTTTGTTACAAGCTAAATGCCATGTGAGGTGTCAGAGATCATTCTTTACATTGCTAAACTCTCTTACTGAATATGGTAGATAAGGTGTGATCTATGCCTTTACACATCCCCCTGTTACAGGACTGAGGCTGCAGAAGGCAGCACCTCTTTACGCAAAAACTCTTCTAAGTCCACCTCTGGATCATCAAGGTCTAGGTGAAGAAATTTTTCCACAACAGACTTGCATTTTTCCATCTGATCTCCTTTTGAAGGATGATCAATCCGTTTGATAGCTTTTCCATTGCGAATCTGTTCTGACACTTCCACTCCTCTTTCAATAATTTTGGCTGGCACTCCTGCTAATGCAGCAATGTTGGCAGCATGACTAACAGAGGACATGCCCTGTTTGATATGATAGAAAAATATTAACTCATCTCCATCCTGGTGGGTCTCCATGGTCAGGTACTCCAGAAGAGGTGTGTCAGGTAGAAGTTCTAGCTGCATTAAACTGTGGAAATTAGTGGAGATAAAGACCTGTGGACACTGTGTTCCTTGCCTGATCCAGTACCTCAGGACAGCAGCCAGAAGGGACAGGCCATCCAGTGTGTTGGTCCCTTTACCAAACTCATCAATAAGTACCAAGGACCTCTCTGTGGCATTGTTTACTGCCTTGGCAACCTGGTTAAGATCAATCACGAAAGTGGAGAGCCCTACAGAAACGGACTCCCTACTGTGGATTCTTGTGTAAATCCCATCAATTACTCCAATCTCTGCCTCTGTTGCAGGGACATAACTGCCAATCAGAGCCATGAATACTATAAGACCTACTTGCTTTAAGTAGATGCTCTTTCCAGATGAGTTGGGTCCTGTGATGATCTTTATTCGTCTGGTAGCCTCTCCACTGTTCACAGGATTGGCCACAAAAGTCTTTGCACATAGTTCCATGAGCGGGTGTCTCCCATCCTTGATGTGGAAGCCGTGGCGGTGAGTGAAGCGTGGCCGGCAGTAGGTGTTCTCCCGGGCCATCTCTGCCAAGGCTAGGAGCACATCTAGGTGTGCAGTGTACTCAATCACGCTGTTAAGCACTTCAGACTTCTCCAAGATCTTTGTCTGCAGCTGGTGCATAATAAGTGTTTCCTGGTCTCTGATCTCACAGTGCAAGTCACCCAGCAAGCTGTCCAGCTCCTTAGTCCTAGCACTTCTGTAGTACAGTTTATCCTCTGACAAGAACACGAAGTCCAAGCCTTCAATTTCGAAGTCATTCTTATCCACCATAGTTGGTAGCCGTGGAATGGAGAGGAGGAACCCAATCAAAGGAATGTAGATCACAGAACAGGAGGGAATATGGTTGTCCAAGGTCTCCAGTTCTTTTCGTGCCACTCCTGTAAGGAAGTCTGACAGTCCCATGAGCTTTCGTTTCTTCTCATCGATAGCTGGGTCCACGTTGGGTTTAACTGTGAAGCGGTTCTCTGAGATGCTGCCTTCAAAGTCCACCACCTTGCTGATTAGCCTAGCTATGTAGTGCAGGTCATCAGTGAAGGCACGTGAAATACTCTGAAAGAGTTCAATAGTGCTGGGCAGAGAACGACATGTGTCTCTAAGGCACACTGCACTGTGCACTGTCTTATAGAGTGCTTGCCAGTCACTAACTTTTGTGTTTGAAAGACTCATTCTCTTTAGAATAAGAGGCACATTTTTAATATTCTTGAGGCTGCCCTGAAGAGTGAGGACTGTTTCATGGTTCTGAGCTAGCAGGAAGAAGTTGATAACATCTAGCCGTTTGTTCAGCTCTGTCAAGTTCCGAGTAGGTCGTGTGAGCCACAGCCTCAGCAGTTTTTCACCCCATTTGCACCTGCAACGGTTTAAAATTCCATATAAACTGAATCCTTCTTTTAATCCACTGGACAGCTTGTACACAGAAGGATGGATTTCACTTTTAAATATCTGCAGGACACAGTAAGTGTCTTGGTCCATATTCACAGTATCTGACAGCACAAACTTTTTAAAGGCCAAAATAGGGACTGTAATAGTGTTTTCTTCAAGCTCAACTCCGACCCTTCTCCTGTCTAGGAACTTAAGGAGTCCTCCAAGGGCTCGAATCAGGAGTGGACTCTCAAAAGGGATGACTGAGGACAAGTAGAGAATTTTCTCTGTTGCTGTCATGTGAGGTGGGATAAATGGAAATTGCCTAGATAGGATCCGTTGCTTGCCGACTTCTATGCCAAAATCTTTGTTAGGAAGCAGGGCAATTTCTGGTTTTCCTGTATCTTTATCACTATCAGTAGCTGTCAGGTTGGTCAGGAATTTGGCAATATGCTGGTCCTGTTTTGCACTGGTCACTATACATTTAGGATTAACTGTCTCAATCACTTTATGCAGTAGCTTGAGGTCTTCATTATCAGGTATGTCAGGCATGAAGTAGACTGAGCAATCTTCTGTATCATAATAAGTAATTGCAAGCTGCCCTGCATACCATATAATAGACATGTGTGTCTCAGAGCATTCTTGGTCCTCTTGTTGATGCCCAGGTGATGGTGGCAAGGCACAACTTGTGGCTGACATGGCACTCATTCTGTTGGAGAAAGGTATTTTTGTTCACTACTCATCCAGAAAGTCCTGAGAAGTAACTGTAATTGACAACAGCAGGTTAACACTCATTCTTTCAACCCTGAAGAAACTAAGATGCTATCAGGAATTAAAGACAGATGTTACATGTTTAAGATGCAGCCAGTAACCACAGCTGCCATGTTGCTTCCCAGCAAAGCCTGAGATACCTACCAGAAATGCTGGAATAGTTTTACAGTTTTAATTTGCATCCTTTATTTTCCTAAATATATGTATTCTCAAATACCCATACAGTAATGTATGTGCATATGTATGCACACATACAAAATCATCCTCAGAAACGGGACACTCCTGTTCACTGACCACAGATCCTCACAATGCAGCCACATCTACTGGTCGTGGTTTCAAGGTCCTACCTCAGCATTTGTGTAGCACCATAACACAGTACCAGTTTCTATACACATACATAATGTACTGCTGCAGGGACCAACCATACCAAACAGGTCCCACTACAGAATCCACAGTCGCTGTAAGCAACCCCCTTCCAACCACTTCCTACCTTTTCTCCCCTCTACTCACCCTTCTCACCATAAGCGGGGCAGCTCACCTCGGCTGCTGCTGCGTCTCCTTGAAGCCCAGAATCTTCCTCTTGAGCCGCTTCCCCTCTCCCTGCGGGCAGGTGCTCCCTGGCCTCCCTGCCGCCGGCTTTACCGGGAAGGGGCCGCGCTGTGGCGCCGAGC
>JANHGL010009054.1:0-13449 GCA_024611195.1 Ceyx melanurus
TAATTGGGCTAGTCCCTCCTTTGTTAATTGAATATGTATGTTCTCCCTTATAAATAACTGTTAACTTTACAATAGGGGGTGCTTGTTAGGAGGAAAGATCCCCCTTGCACCCAGCGCTGAGAATAAAGAATACTTGCTACTAATAATAAAACTGTGCAAGCTCCTTTCGAGAATCAATATACATATAAATCACTAGGCTCCTTCAAAGGTTACATATACATCAATCACTAGGCTCCTTCAAAGGCCACATACACATCAATCACCAGGCTCCCATACAGTGCTACCATGTGTTTTGGTTTCCAGACTCTAGAGAAACTGAAAATAAAAAGGAACACATAGCAAGAAGGCTAATATTCTATGATTTAGATAGTCCAAATTTTAACAGGTGTTTACCATCAGGTGAGAGCTTTTTTGATGTTATGTGTCCTTTATGGGAGAAAAAGCTTAGTACACAAAGCCAAATCTTAGCTCCTTCATTCTATTTATTACACAAGTCTAGCTGTAGTCACACAATTGATCCATCAATATTCTTTGCAACTCTCAGTTTCATATGGATACAAGAATCAACTGCCTAGAGAAAAGCAATGACAGAATCATTCACACAGAAAACCAGTTTCACAGCAAGTCAAGCTGTGTAAGATACTAATTAGTCAGTAAGGTCTGGGGTTGGTCATAGGTTTGGTAGTGAATATCTGCTTCTCTTCCAGAGAAAACTATACAACATTCCATCCCTCATCACAGCTGAGGGCAATGTTCAAGACAAGCTTAAAAAGCCCCTGGGGGGGTGCTCAGCTCCTAGGTTCTCCTCACTCAGCACTCTGCTCTCTCTTGGTGGAGCTCACCCTGCCCTCCCAAGCAGGTATGTCTGGGATGTGCTCCTGGGAATGGGGTGGGAGTATCACAACATGATGCCACCGTGTTCCCTGCTGCTCTGTCAGCCTGGCCAGGGCCTGGGTCCCCCAGGTTGTGCCTGGAAGCCCTGGGGGGAGGCTGTGCTCTGCAGGGACTGAGGATGGTGAAGAGAGCTGTTGCTCTCTTGTGGGCTGCTCCTTAGAGAAAGCTGCTTCTCCTCCTTGCTGACCCTGTAGAAAGGTTGGTGGGAGCTGTGAGGACCTATTTGTAACAAACAGGATACTGCTGATAAAAGGAGGAAAACAAAATGCTTTAGAAACAGCCCTTCAGCATTCAGAGAAATGAAGAAAAGGGAGGAAAAAAAACCCAGACCTCAAGCTGGGGAGAAGGAAAAACAAAAGCTTGCTTGCAACTCAGGTTCCTGAAAAAAGTGCTGAGCACAGTGCTGAGCATAGCTCTCGGATGCTGACCCGCTCCTCTCCTTGTATGGGCAGGAACAGGGCTTGTCTTGTGCCTATATTTAATTTGCAAGGGGGGTAAAAAAATTTCTCTCTCCCTGCCTCTCTGCTCCACTGGCCTCTCTGCCTTGGGAAGTTACAAGAGGAATAGAATTGCATGTCTGGAAAAAAACAATACTAGTGGTGCACATAAGCCCTTCCTAAACTTGGAGTGAGTGGAACAGGTTTTTGCAACATAACACTGGTGAGCACACGGAGCATCTGCTGGCTCCCAGCTAAGGAAGATGGGGGCAGCCCCTGGGCAGCTCCCCTTCTGCTGCAACAGTGTCAATGGGATCTCTGCTGCTTTGTGCTGGGACTTGTCTCGATCACATTTTGCTCCTAGAGACAGTGGGGAGGGGACCTGTGGCAGGACCTGTGTGACCCTGTCACCCTCCATGGGCAAGGACTGCAGAGCTCTGAGGATTTTCCCTCAGCAGCAGCTTGTCCCCAAACATTTCTCCCTCTGCTCTTCCTGGAGCTGAGGGGTGATGGATGCTGAAGTGTTCCCCACAGGGCTGTGCATGGGACGTGCCTCCAGCACACTGCTGGGTCCCTGGCAGGGACCTCTGGCTGTAGCTCTTCTCCCTGCTGTGATTTATAACCTCTCCTTGAATGGAAACTCTCCTGGCTGCTCCCCAGACTCCCTGGTCTTGCTGGGAACAGGCTGGCAGCACCCACACACACTCCCAGCCCTGAGCCCACCAGCCTTTTGTGCCTGCTTGGCCAGGCTCCTGGCATGGTGAAAACCTCGAAGCTTCTGCGCTGGAGAAAAGCAGGGCTGGGGGTCACCCCAGGATGGAGAAGACCCCAAGGCAGGAGACTGATGACACTTTATTGGTAACTGGGAGAGCAGGGCACTGAGGAGCTTGGGTCTGGGCAGACAAGGTTTGTACACAACAGCAAAGGGAAACAACAACAACAAACATCTGTTGCAGCTTCGTATCTCAGAGCAACCTCAACAATAAACTTGACAGCGTTGTACCTGGTGTGAGCTGTGGGGAGAGCAACCAAACCCCCGAGAGCTGGGGGGTTGCAAAAATCCAGGAAAGGAGCCTTGTGTGCTACTGGTTTAACTGGCAGGGGGAGGAGAGATGCTGGGAGTGCAGCAGAGATGAGGTCTGGGGGGGAGATGCAACAACGCTGGGGTTCAACACCCCATGCTGAGCAACAGTTCAAGTCTTAGACATCCAAACATCTTTCCATTTAAATAACAAGTGCTTCAGGTACAAGGACTGAAGGGCTGGGTTTATAACCCAGGTGTCAGTGCAGACAAGCAGGAATAGATTCTTTTTATAAAACTATATATGTATTTGCACACTCATACACACACATGCACACAGAGGGGTTTGTGCTGCAGCTGCTTTTAACTGGAGATGATGGGATGGACCTGAAGTGGCTCTCGTGAGCCTGATGCTCCAGGAGCATCACTCAACCTAGAGCTGCTAAAGATTCTGATTGTTTTTGCAAATACCAATTCCCCCAAAAACCTCTCCCCAGGGATTGAGTCAGCTGCTGCTGCTGCTCCAACTGCCCCTGAAGCCAGAGTTTTCCAGAAAATGCTGCTTGCAGGCAACTGAAGCCCAGAGGACACTCTGCAGAGGACTCATCTCAGCCCTTGTTGAGAGCTCAGGGGTCTCCTGAAAAGATGTGAACCCTCCAGCTCCTCCCTGGGGTGAGCAGAGAACGCTGACAAGCTCAGACCCAAACGGCCGTGTTGATGTCAAAGCCAGACTGGGTGTAGTCTATGGTATCGTGGACTTTCTTGGTGCCCACTCTGGGTTTCTCACCGTTGTTTTCTGCCCTTGGGCACCGCTCTGCTTTGCTGTGATGGTTCTGGATGTTTCCGTGAAGGGGGAAGTAAAATGTCCCCTTCAGTTTGTTCATCTTTTTGGGTCTCTTAGAAATCTCAGGCTGCTTGTCCTCGGGAGGCAGCCAGCAAGGTTTCTCCTTGAGGAGCCTGTCCCTGTCTGGCCGAACGCTCCTCAGGAACTTCTTGAAGATGTTGGCCGTGAGGGAGAACTTCCTGCAGAGCTCCTGGGATCTGCTCACGGACAGGGACGCCTCGCTCTTCTCGCCCTTCTTCTCCAGCTCGGGCAGATCCAACCAGTTCCCAACCAAGTCTGCAAAGATGTTATCCCCCAGCACCAGTGGCTGCCGGTTCCTGCTCTGGGACATGAGGGAGGACGTCCAGTCGTGGCCATCGTCACACCCCGGGCACTCCCGGTGCCCCGACCACCCCCCGGCCGTGCCCTGGCTCCCGCTGGGGATGGAGGAAGGTCCTTTTGGGTGACAAGCGTCCTCCCCGTGGAGGCTCCTGAAGGAGGAGGGGGCGTCTCTAAGGTGACCATCCCCTGGGAAGGCGGGGGGCCGGCTCCAGGCAGGTGGCCGTGGCACAGCACAGGTGAGGGATGGGGGGCTGGGCTCCTCTAGAGCCTCTCCCCGGGGCCGCCACTCCTGCGGGGACCCGCCCGCGTCTCTGCGGCTGCGGCAGCACCGGGGCTGCTGCTCGGGGCCACAACCGGTGCCTCGGCTCCCCGAGATGTCCAACTGCTCCAACGCTGTCTGGACCTGGAGGAGTTTCAGCTCCTGCAGTGCACCCATCATGCAGTTCATCTGCTCGTGCAGCCCGTCGCCCACCTCCTTCATGGACAGCTGTGGGGGGAAGGAAGGAGAGGTGAGCCCGTGTCCCCATGTGGGGGGAAGGAAGGAGAGGTGAGCCCGTGTCCCCAGGATGGAGTGAGGAAACCCTGGCCAAAGGGCAGGAGAGCTGAGCCCAGCAGCTTTCTGCACCATCACCTCTGACTGCACCCAGTCTACCTGTGCTACACCCATTTCATGGAGCATCAACTGGCTTTTTCTTGCTTCTCTCTAAGGGTTTCCCTCTAGGAATGAGATGAGCTGACAGGAGGAGTGGATTTCCTTTTCTTTTTTTTTTTTCTTTTTTTTTTTTTTTGACCTGACAACAAAAATAAGCAGTCTGAGTTTCCATTAATTGCTTGGCAGAAGCCCAAGGCGTAGAACTATGAATAGTTTTGGCTGCCATGGTTTAGCATATTCTGCTTTTGTGTCTTTTGTGCCCTGTAAGTAACTGAATCGGGAGTCAGAATCATGAACAGAAATGCCTTCCAGGGAGAGCCTTGTTTCTTTAGTTGAAGTGCTAAAGTAAATTAAAAATAAGTCGCAGTAAAAACCACACCCTTGCTCTGTAACAACTCTCAATACCCTCATTACAAGCACCTCTCACTACAGGACAAAGACATTTCCATGCACTTGAAATTTGGTACGAAACAACCCCCAAACTCTAGAATGAACGAGCAACCTTCTGGATTCCCAAGCTAGGACCTTTAGTAGCAGCTCTGCTTTACACCTGAGCCTCGCTGTAAAGATTCAGCTTCTAATACTCGATTGAAAAGAAGCAAGTTTGTTGTTTTTTTCACAGCTTCTGAGCCTCCCCCCGCTTCCTCCTTCACTCTGTTGCTTTCTTTCTCTCATGTAGGCTCAGGATCATATTCCCAAAGCAGCATCATAAAACAAATGGACTGTACTTTCCAGCAGCTGCCACTTCTAATTTTTATTTATTTATTTTTTTAGCAGGGAGCAGGACTGAGGAATGGGAAGGAGAAAGAAAGAACAGCAGGGGACAGCAGGACTGGAGGTGAAGACGTGTCACATCGAGGTAAGGGGGTTTGCAGAAGAGATTACCACTGTCTAGGAAAAGCTGCAGCCTACACTGTCATAAACAGTTTAACAGGCTCACCCTGGGTTTGTGCAGCAATCCATCCCAAGGCCAGGTGAAAAAGGGAAGATAGTTCTTCTATTCAGCTTTGCATTAGCAAGCTGTAGTATTTTTTTTTCTATCTTAATTTTAACCAAGTTAGTTCAGTTACTTGCTCTGTTTCCCTTTCTGTACATGGATCTGATTAGTGAGAAAGAGCAGTCAGTGGGGGGAAAAAAAAGAGGAAAAATCCTCTGTCACAGTCTGGCTCCGTGAGTAGAAAGCTCCTCAACAGTTTCTGACCACAAATCTCCATTTCAAGACCCTGACCCCAAAAGCAGCCAGCACCTTACGAGGGTTTTTCACAGCTTCACACCCAACAAACTTCTCACCCAGAATGAGCATCCAAGCCTCCGAGACACAGCAAATCTGTTTAGCTTGCTGAGGACACTATCAAGTGTCTGCAGCTATTTAATTCTTTAACATCAATAAACAAACCTCTACTTCTACAGACAGGCAAATAACCCCCTGCTGACCCAGCGAGCCCCTGGCCTTCCCAGGCTGGGCCATCTGCTCTCCAAGCCTCAGACAGAGCTATCACCTTACCTCTCCAGATTGCCTGTAATGCTGCTCGTCCTAACCTTGCTCTCCTTCTTAATGGAAGGCTGCTTGATCTGGGGCTTTGCAAAAAGCTGGCTTTGGAGCCAGCCTGGCCCCTCATTGGCCACCTCCCCCAGATCCCCTGCCCAGCACAGGGCTGTCATCGCCGTGGGCAGTGACCAGGGTCCTGTGGTGATGACGGGGCTGAGCCAACCCCTGGAGTTTGCTGGGTGACTCTGCTGCTCCCTCCTTCATTCCATGAGCTCCCTGGGATGGGTGCCATCGTTTCAAGGGGTGTCTCACCCAGCAAGGCTCTGTGAAGCATGCCAATTCCCAGGCAGGTTGTGGTCAGCGTGGCTGTTTCTCCCGGGCAGATCCCGTTGCTCCATCACAAAGACCTGCAGGCTGATCCTCTAGAGCTTTTCCTTCTGAACAAAGGACCCACTTCTGCCAAATCTGCCACCAGCACCAGCCTGGGGAGCCTGAGCCACCGGAGCAGGAGAGATGTTTTTGTCTGGGCACTTTTCCATAGGTGACTAGGAGGTTTGGATGCTTCCTCCCTGGTGCAGGCAGCACCAAGGGCTGGGCTGAGCCACCCCCCCTGCAACATGGGGGAAACGGGCTTTTGGGCCATGATTCACCTGTCTGGCTTCAGCAGCCTGCTCTGGGGTGGGATGAATCCTGCTCTCTGGACTTTGCCTCTGGCAACATGAATCCCACCATCAGGAAGAGAGTTTAAAGATCCTAAAGCTTTTAACTCTGCTTACAAACACTGAAAAAAATGTGGGTTGTGCAAGTTAAAAAATGAAGCAAATCAACTTTATCTTCTGCTCTTGATGGGATCTGTTCAGTCTCTCTCAGAACTGAAGAGTGAGTGAAACCCAGCCCAAGGTGAAGTCACTGACTGGTGACCAAACAGTCTGCAGGGGCTTGGATTTCATCCACTGGTAATTACCCTGTGGTAATTAAGAGTACTCAAGCTGGAGGAAAAGAAAGAAGTTTCTAAGAGCCACACTCTCTGTCAAGAAGATCTCTGGAATTCAGACTGGCTTCTCTGAGACTCTCCAGAAAAGGAATGACTTCCCATATAAGAGAGGCCACCACACTGGCAAAGGTTCAAGACCAAACTATCTGGATTGCAAGAGGGGAAATAGTGTCTGCAAATAACCCAGCAGATCGGGCTGGAAGTCCAACAGATGCTCTGACTGCAAGGTGATGGAAACTCAAGGATACAGGGACAAGCCTCATAGCCTCACTGGTCACAGAGTTAAACTAGAAGGAACTGGAATCTGTGGTAAACTTGGGTAATTCAGAGTGTGCATGTGGCACAAAACCCCAGAGAGCCTTAATTTCCCATGGAGAGAGACCCTGACTGTACTTGCTGGGATTATGCAAGTGACATTATGTAAGCTGGGCACCACAGGGCATCGTGAGATGTTCTGTCTTGTGCAGCTTTGTGAGCTGTAAATCCCAAAGCAGTTGTAGAACCAGCCCCATGCTCAGTCGTGCTGCAGAGCAGAGTGCAGGGGGAATGGTGTTTGCTGTGGAACTCCAGTCCTTGCTCATCAGCATCCTCCCTTATGGAACCTGCTGGTCTGCGCTCAAGGTGCACAAATATGTCACTATTTTAAGGGACTCTGGGTGTCTACTTTGAGACACTTTGTGCTGCAATGCAAGTGGTTGTCTGACTTACAGCAAAAAGCCAAATTAGAACTGTGACAACTTGCAGGTATTTTCTCTCTCTATAACAGTTAGAAGCCTCAAACTGCATCCTGTTAGTTACCCCTGAAACTTTTGCAGTCTTGATAATTGGCATGGAAAAGTTTTAGTCTAATTGTCAAGCCAACAGAGGTGCCTTTTAGAGCAAGGGGAGCACAGCCAGGGCTGAGCAGCTGTGACACGTGGGTCCCAGCTCACTCCTTTCAGCAGCTGAGATTCAGTGTGGGATGGTAAATGTTCCTCCTCCAGCAGTGAGGTGTTACCTTCCTGCAAAGGCATCAACGAGGCAAAATGCTTCTCCAAAGCAAAGCTCACCTGAAGCACAGCCACCCTGGAACTATGGTGGGAACTGGAGTGTAAAATCCAACAGCTTGCCAAGTGCTTTCAAATGATCACCAAGGAATAGTCGACGTGAGGGGGGGAAAAAAACCCAACCTCAACCCACTGAATAGTGAGCATCTTGGAAAACTGGCAGAGTTCAAACATGGAATCTTGTTGCCTTGGAACTCTACCTGTGTGAGCAGCAAAGGGATCAGTCCCTTCCTAAGCTTTTGAATGGCTTTCTCAAAAGAGGGATTCCCAGGAGCACAATCTCAACCAGTTCACACAGTTATCAATCCATGACCTTCCACCACTGATTAACACAGCAGGACAACCTGCCCCGAGGAACCTCCTCCAGCAGTTACTGGCACTTGATCAAGTTGAAAACTAAATACCCGGGACTACAAACAAGGGAGATTTCACTTGTCACTTCCTGCTTCACAGGTAAATAAGTGACTTTTTTAACCCACTTTGGGAACGAATGTTCTCCTATTTGCATCTCCATTCCCAGAGTTATCTTGGCTCTCATCCATGCCCTCGAGGTCCAGCTGTTGGTACCCCCAGCCCATCTGCACATCTGGCCTGCCCAGGACTGCAGCAGCTTTGTGATGCTGAGAGGAGAGAACTAAAAAAACCCAGTGAACAAGCCACAACTTTCAGCTGAGCACAGAGAAGTGGAGAGAGTGCCCTGAGCTGTTTGTCCTGACGGGGAGGAAGACAGATGTCCAGCTCTCAGGTAGAAGAAACATGAAGAGAGGAAGTTATTGCTAAGAGGACAGGAAAGAACAAATGGCAAATAGCAGTTCTTAATAATAGTGCTGATAGGCAACTGAACAGCAACAAACAATTGGTATTTAAAGAGGATGACATAATAGAGACCAAAATTATTTTAGAACTGCTGAGCTGATCATATTGTTTCTGTGTTTTCCTTTGGGTCACTAACTAGATTAATCTTCAACAAGCCTGCAATTGTGGCTGGGCACAACTCTTCAGAGCACTTTGCACGGTTCAGAGAGCTGCTTTCCAGCCTCACACTGCACCTTTCTTTTCCTTCCCTTGACAGACACCGAAGGCCTGAAATCTTCTTTTTTGTCCTTGCATTTTATGAAACTTTCAGAGTTTCAGTCTCTTTTTTACCTCTTGTCTGGCCAGAGTATTTTAGGAGTAAATGAGGATGTTAGCTGTGAGCTCATAGATTGTCTGAAAGAGGAAGGATGCTGAAATGTTACCAAAGTGGTTTTTTTTTTCCTCAATAGTTTGAATAGATCTCAAACAGATGTTAACTGTGACAGACACAGCTCACATCATTCAGCCCTCTTCCTTACTCAGTTGCTTCCTTTCCATCGTGTGCTTCCCAGTCACACTTGCTGTGTTTAAAGGCAAATTAGAAAATCACTTCTCTACAACCTGGAAATAAATGAACCAAAAAAACCTTCAGACTTTCCAGCCCTAGATCAGAGAGCTCACAAGCCTCAGTGTACAGACGGACCATTGAAGATGGTGGTTGAAGTGTCAGCTTTCAGCCCAGTCTGCTTCACCGGGGGATCTGGTTTGCAGTGTTTCTCCAGACACGCAACTGAGAGTCTAAAGACTCCACCATCATCTTCAGGGGAAGTCAGCACCCTGACAAAGCCTGGGACTGCTTTGTCTCTCCCCAGGTGATATGCGACAGGACATCCTCTGTCAGGTTGCTCTTTTGCAACACCAGGGAACAAGATTCTGTGATAGCCACCCAAGTTTCTGTGCTAACCACCCAAGTTTCTGTGCTCTCTTCAGCAGCAGTGGATTAAAGCCCTGCTTAAAGGGACCATTTTCTTGTCAGACACAGATGGAGCTGTGTGTTTCCACCTGTTGGAGTTGTGAGTGGTGACGTTAGCCCTCGAGGTCTGCCATTTGTGCCTCAGTCTACTGAAAATGACAAGAGCTGCTCCCTCAAACAGCACTAGTGAAAACACAGCAGACTCCTCTTCCAGCATGACACAGTTACCAGAATAGGACCCAGTGTGAGACAGAGTAAAAATAATTGGCTGTATTCTTCGCTCAGACCGAATGTTCTATTCCTGCAAGATATTCATAGCAAGAAACATTGTCTACCAGGACATAAATTAATGCAAGAAGGGAGTCAGACTCTATCAAACGCAGTAATTCGATGCATTATGACAAATGTGCAGGGAGAACATCTTAAAGTTCCAAGTCAGAAAGGTGTGTTTTGTTTTAAATATCTACTGCAATGTTTTTCCTCCTAGGAGAAAAAAAAAAAAGGCAAGAGAAGGCCCAGAAATATCCTGGATTCTTCAAGAAAGACCAAAGGATGCAAAGTGAAGTTACAGCTACAGCTAATTTGACTGTGACCCCCTCGCCTGTTGCAGCTAAACAGACCCTAAGTGCAAGATAAATCTGCCCCATCATCTTGCCAGTGCTGAGCCAGGTAAGTGATTAATTTTTATGGTAGAAAAGCCTCAAAACCCCAATCTCATGGTGCAAATCCTGCTGTTCCTGAGCACAAACGCAAACCCCGTGTCAGAAAGCTGGTGGGGGTAATGCCATCTGCAGCGTGACACAGGGAAATGAAATTCCTCTCTGCTAATCCCGGAGCAAGACAATTCTTGTTAAATCTGATCATTCAGCTGAGATAACATTCTGTAACTGGGAGAGCAGACCTCCTATTCCTGTGCCTCAGAACGAGGTTTGTGGACTCCAGATCCAGCTGACATAGTCAAGAGGGCTTTGGGGATGGGGATTAATTGCATTAATGGGCGATTCACGAGCTCTGTGGCACTTCTCACAACCTCCGTGGGAAGGACAGATGACAGGAGTGGAGAAGCACAACTCGCTCCACTCCAGGCCCAGAAAGCAGCACCGTGTGTTCTCACAAACCATCCATCTCCAGGGGCTTTCCAGAGGAGGTGAACAAGGTCTCTATTCTCCACACACAGAGGCAGGGAGCTGGCAGGGCTTGTCCAGAACAGCTCTCCTGGTGGTGTCAGCACTGGGATGAGGAGCCCAGCTCCAGCAGAGCCAGCCCTGATCCCACAGCAGGCTGGGATGAATGGCTGTGTCAGCTGAGGCTCTCCTGCCCGTGGAAGCTTCTGAATGAATTCCAATCAAAGGGACACCACACGTGCCAGAAACGATCAGCTTACAATGGAAAACACGCGACTGGAACAGGAGATCTCTCTGACTGAAATGGGTCAGGTTCAGCCCTGGCAGCCATGGCAGAGCTGGCAGAGCCTTCCCAGAGGTGAGGCAGAGACTGGTGTAAGCACGCCCGGACCCACGCTCATCCCTGACTCGTCTGGCAAAGCTCAGGGTGATCTCAGTGCAGAGGCTGAGTTTCGAAATCTTGGGGCAACAGCAGCAGCCCAAAAGCAAAGCAGATGATCATTTAAATATGTTTTTAATACGCAAAGCAGGAGAAAGCAAAATGAGAGCTGGAATCCTCAAATCCCACCCTGGTAGAGGATAAAGTTGCACTGGGAGATAACCCTTCCCTGGGAACTGGGAGCTGTGCCAACATCCGCTCTTTTTTTTGAGACAATCCCCTCCTCAAAACCAGCCAAAGGCTGCAGTGCTTCACACCCAGACAGCTCAACTTTCCATCAAACGCCTTCTGACTTTCTCAGGCTGCAGTGACCAGCCTCAGCAACCCTGGTGCCTCAAACAGGGCAGTTCAGCAGGACACTGCTGTCCCTCCCACCCCATGCTCCTTGGACATGGTGCAAACCACAGTGTTTCTCAGCTCCTAATGGTGCCCTGGAACTGGGCTGCTGTTTATCTGTACACAGGGTGGCTCATTGTCTCGCTCTGGCCAATCCTGCCCATCATTCCTCCTGCATGATTTGTGGTTCTGGTGCATTTACTGTCTGGAGGCATGACCTGCCCAGTAATGAAGAAAGTGGTGAAGAATCAGGGTCAAGAGGTTCAGTTCCCACTCGCCATGCAATGCAGATGGTCCCAGCTGTCTGTCTCACTGCTTGCTGCTCTTTAAAGAAACATTAATCTATTTTCATTCCAGGCTATCTCAAAAGAATTGATTTTTACAAGGTGTTATTGCTCAGGATAACGTTTATGGTTAATTAACAGACTTCTACCTTCATTAGATCCAATCTGCAGCTCCCTGAAGTTGCTGCTGAAAGGGATTGTTTGCAGCGGGTGCTGTATGGCAGAGGGACCCTCCAGCTGTCACCCTGGGGGCTGTCCTGGCACGCCCGTGCTCACAACAGCTCCAGCACTGCACTCTGATACTCTGGGAATTTGTTGTCAAAGTAAGTTTGTAAGTTTGAGTAACAAAAACTGGGGGGTGGGAGGGGGAAAGAATGTGAACATGTGAAGATCCAGGCTGCAGTTCAGCCCTGAGCAGTCCTACTGAGGGTGACAACTGCCCTTCCCAGTTATCTCAGCCAAGCATCTGGGTAAATCTTTGCCAGCTTAAGGTCTTTGTTTATTACTATAATAAAAAGCATGGCATTTTTACCATTAAAAAATAAAATCTATGACTGCATAACAACAAGGCTATGAACAAGCACAGCATTTCTGATTTAAAGTATTTTTGGGTGTATATATATATATATTGAATATATTGAAAATCTTTAGAAGTCGTGCACTACAAAATAGGCACCTTTTAGACTTGCAAGTAAAGTACCAATGCTTAGGCTGTTATCAAAACTACTGCTTGGATAACAAAACTGATTGTTTAGAAGACAAACCAGGGCCTTGGGAAGCTCATTCTAAGCGTGCTGTTGGGAAGTTACTAATTTTCCCCATCTCCCTTTCCAGAGCTGAGCTCTGCCAGGTTACACTGCTCGTGTCCTGCTTCACAGTTTGCCTTTCATTCATCACACCCAGGTCCAGCTCAGCGGTGACTCTGGTTTTCCTTTGTTTTAGCTCCTCTGTTTGCTGGGGCAACACTGGGCTGTGCTGGCAGGTGAACCGTGCCCGGTGCCTGCCGCTTGTGCCCAGGGGGAAGAGCTGCTGCCCGAGCCCCTGGCTCACAAGACGGGTCCAACGTGCAGCGAGTGCCCATCCCGGCCTGGCACAGCGGCACCTTCGGGCGGCTCTGCGCTCATTCAGATGCGGTCTCTTCCAGGGGAACGTTTCCCGCACCGCAGGCAGGGCAGCGCTGCGCTGCGTGAGCCCGTTTTGTTCAAACCCACGCACCAGCCGAGAGCAGCACCCTAGTAAGTCCTAACCAGGGAAGTTTTGGGGTGTTTTTCTCTGCACTGAGAAACTTTCCCCACCCATTTTCTCTCTGCCTTGTCTCCCCCTTTTGTTCTCAGCATCTATTTCAGCGCGGCAAGGCTCCACTCCCCAGCCACCCCAGACCTGCCAAGCTCCCGGGACCGCTTTTGGGAACCATCGGGGTTTTTTTTTCCTACCAAGACACCCCCAGCCAGCCCCGTGTACCAACAACACCTCCGGGCCGCCGGACAAGCCCGAGCAAGTTGAGGAGTGAGGTTACCCCGTCTGCACGGGAGAGAACCGCGTTGATTTATGACAAAGGGTTTGCTATTCAACAACAACAAAAAAAAGTATTTTCCGCGGGTGCTGAAGGTGGCAAGCGCACGGGCCATGCTTCCCCTTCCCTTCCACTTGTTCCCATCGGAGATTTCTGCCGCTGTTCCTTTGATTTCTGCTCTTCGCTGCATCTCCCAGCCCCGCACGCACCCCCGAGCCCCCCGCGCTCTCTGTTCTCCCCGCGGACCGGCGGAGCCGAGCGGCCGGCGCTGGGAGGCTGAGCCCGGC
>JANHGL010009055.1:38327-48618 GCA_024611195.1 Ceyx melanurus
CCAGTCTATCCCAGCAGAGGCTTCCAGCCCTCCCAGCATTGCTGGGGCTCCTCTGGCCCTGCTCCAGCAGCTCCCTGTCTGTGCTGTGCTAGGCACTCCAGAGGTGGATCCAGCCCTGCAGGGGGGTGTCCCCAGAGCCCTGGGAGCAGAGAGGCAGGATCCCCCCTGACCCTGCTGCCCACTCTGCTGGGAGTGCAGCCCAGGGTGCCAGTGGCTGCTGGGCTGTAAGTGCACAGTGCTGGCTGCAGTCCAGCTTTACCCCCACCAATTATGCATCCATCCAGCAGCCATCCATTATTCACAGATCACTTATATGTGGAGCATGTGCTCCTTCTCCCAGACCCCCACTCAACCTCCGATCAAAACACACCATCAGGTTGAGCACCATATGAGATGAGCAGCTGGTGTCCCTGGTACCAGCTGACTCTTGTTAGACACGAGACTTCACAACCTAGACAGGGCTGTTTGACAGAACAGACTAAAACACACCACCCTTGGCACCAGCAGCACCGCTCCAGCTGTCTCCACTTCGCAATACGCTGTGAGGCATCAGCAGCTTTCCTCGTGCACCTTGTGCACACAATGTGCAACGTGTGGTGCTCAAAGCAAGAGGTCCCTGGTCAAAGGTGCTGTGGGATCCGTGGCCATTTCACAGCATCCATAGGAAATTTCACCCATCCATAGGGAACAGGACTACCTGCAGTGCTGGTGGCTTTGCTCCTGAGAGGAAGGGGTTAAAGTCTTATCTTGAGCCCAAAAGCAAGGCAATAATGGCACTTTCTAATGTTACAGAGATCAGGATGTCTCCTAGGCCAGGAATAGGATGGGCCATTTCAGAGAGATAAGGGAGGCTCCACTGAGCAGCCAAACAACAAAAGGTCTGAGAGAGCAAAGTGGGGACCAGAGGGGAGGTTGCTCCCTGAGGATCAGCCTGCCAAGCCCTAAAGGAGGCTGAAATACATGGCAAAGGCTTCACAGACTCCAAAAAGGTCCTTGATTTGAGTCACCTTCACCTCTGGAGCTGGTCAAGCCATACACACTTGTGTCAGAGCTGAGCCCAATCCACTAGACCCTGCTTTGCAGGGTGCTGGGATAGATGCACCTCTGTGCCTCACCCCTCTAAACAAGTGTCCCACTGCCAAGTGGTGACTCCTCCATGCACCAGAAAGTTATGCAATGCTGCTGAGCACCTGCCCCTGAGAAAGCTTTAGGATCAATACTCAGTCCTGCCATGCTGAGAGCTGGAAACCTTCAGCCCTTTGTAATTAAGAACTGGACATTTATAGCTCTGATGGGAAGAGAGTCTCTGGGCACGTAATGGTATTGACACGTTCCTACAGTGATTAGAAAGCCAAGCGATAAAAGAAACGGCAAAGGCAGGTATTGATTGCAAGCAGTGCAGGAGAACTACCTTTTAGAACCACTGTGGTCCCTTCACTGGATGAATCAAATCTCAGTGTGCAAAATAGATTTTCTTGTGCCAAAGGCAGGCAATCTGGGGAGCAGCACAGCCTTGTGGTGGTGGAACACATCACCCCCTATCACACCCAGCCCCAAGGATGCTCGGGGACCATCCCCCAGCTGCAACAACTCATGGGCAGAGATGACCTTCATAGAACCATTTTGGTTGGAAAAGGTCTTTTGAGTCCAGCTATTCTCCCAGCACTAGCAGGTTACCACATCTGCATGGTTTGGAAACCCCTCCAGGGATGGGGACTCCATCACTGCCCAGAGCAGCCTGGGACACTGTTTATTAGGGCCTTTGAAAAGGCTCTTTGTGTCTCCAGCACAGGGCTTTGATGTACATTCAAAATGCAGCTGGTAGAGGGACGGGAGCAACTTGTTGCATTTTGGAACAAGATAACCTTTAAAAAAAAAAAAAAAAGTCAAGCTGCAAGAGCATCAATTTTCATATTTAAACCTGTTTATCTGTTTTAGGCAGAGATTTCTGAGCTCGCTGAACAGGGTTATCTGATAGAATAAACCACCTCACATCACTGCAGAGAGGATCTGTCACCCAGGTTGTGGCCCAAGCTGTTGCAAAACAGAGAGCCTGGAGCTTGTACCCCTGAGAGGCACAGCCTGTCTTGCCCCAAGCCTGCTGGACTCTAAAAGCAGCACCTCTTCAAAGAAGAGGGAATGTCTGTCATTCAGTCTCTGTGAGGGGACAGTGCCCACAACAGTGGGTCAGATGGGTACCACTGTTACTTCTCATCCAGAGTTATTCTGGACTTATGCCCATTTCTCACTCTACTTTGAGCAGCTCTAGAAGCTGCTCTTTGCATTCCCTCGATATCAGTGGCCACAAAGCTCAAGCTAAAAGCACGGGGCCGGGTGTGTGTGGGTGTGTCCTCTGCCACCCTAAGTCCCACCAGGATGCACTGAAGCATGCTCAAGCAAGACCCACAGTGGACCATCCCAGCCAACCTCCTGGGGACTCCAAAGACTCACAGGAGGTTGTGGGTGTTGAAGTGAGCCCACACTGGAGGGCCCAGCAATGAAGGGAGGGCTGAAACCCCTCTGCTGTAGGCCAGGCTGGAAGAACTAGGGGTGTTCAGCTTGGAGAGGAGAGGCTCTGGGGAGACTTTCTAGGGCCTGTCAGGGCTTGAAGGGGCCTGTCAGAAAGATGGAGACAGACTTTTTTTGAGCAGGGCCTGTTGGGACAAGACGAGGGGTGATGGTTTCAATTAAAAGAAGGAGATTTAGAAGAGATAAGGTAGGGATTTTTGCTACTGAGGGTGGTGAGAGCCTGGCCCAGGCTGCCCAGAGAGGTGGTGGCTGCCCCAGCCCTGGTACCATGGCAGAGGAGGCTGGGGGGGCTGGATGCAGATGGGTGCAGATGTCCCTGCTCCCTGCAGGGGGGTTGGACCCGATGTCTTTTAAAGGTCCCTTCCAATACACTGTGTTTCAACATATTTCCCTGGAAATAAGGCTTTTCAGAGCTGTTGGGTGAGGCTGCATTGCAGGCCATGCCAGCGCTCTGCAGGGCTCCAGTCTCTTCAACACAATCTGCCCTCCAGGGCTTCACTGCACAGGTTGCTGCATGGTCCACATCTTCTCTTAAGCCTCCCACTGGGTGCTGCCCCTCCAGACCCCCAACATTGGCCTGTCCCCGCTCCCTGCTGTCCCGGTGGAGGTGGCTCTGCCTCCAGCTGCCACCAGCGATCACTGCACGGGTCAGGTTTCTGCAGCTCCATGACTCTGCTCATTCCTCTCCCTGCAGGAGCGAGAGGCAGCAGCTTTGCTTTCAGCCTGTCTCCTCTTCCTCTCACCGGGCTGAAGCCATCGTGCTGTGCCACGCTGATCTGCCGATGCAGCAGACCCTGGCACACAGGGAGATTATGGTGGTTGGCAGCACTGCCCAAGGTTGAGTTGGGGGCCCTCTCAAAAGGGATGTTGCCCTAGGTGTGGAAATACTTTATGGGGTCTTTTGTAGCCTCTGGTCATGCTCTGACCCCTTTGTGGCCACACAGACATGATGCCAGGAGCAGGACTTAAGGCTGTGCCCAGCTCCCACACACAGCAGCCCTGGAGCCATCAGTATCTGGCCGATCTCTAGTTCCCAAAAGAGAAGGAGCTAAGTGTCAAAGGCAAGGTCTGCTGGTGGCTGAGCCCAGCACCCCTCTCTCCTCCAGTATGCCCAGTACCCACACCAGTGTGTGTCAGTGACACAGTGAAGGGTAGACAGCAAAGTCCCACCACTCCAAATGAAACAGCTCACAGTGGGATCAGCCCCTAGGACAGTGTGAGCAGCCCCTCTGCTCCCAGCCTGGCATATCCTGGCACGTTCAGAGCAGCAGCTAAAAATAACAGAGATCAAACTCTTTGCGCCTCCGATAGGTAAAAGCCGTTCATCTGCAGAAACATGTGTTGCCTGGGGCACGAGTCACCCCCTGGGCTTCCCCTCCAGCTCAGCCCAAAACCTGGGTCACCCCAAAGCCCCTTAGTAAAGGCAGATTCTTGCTACACCTGCTATGAAATCAGTTACTGTCTCTACAAAGCTCTGATCTGCTATTTATTGCCTTCTTAAATTCCGGACTTCCACCTAAGCTGGATAACTCCTTTTTACTGTGACACATATGAGCCGCTGCTTCTGGACACACTATCCATGTCCAGAGAGTGCATCTCACTCTCTAGTTCAGCAATTACCAGTAAGCAACTGGGAGCAGCTCCCTACTCAGGAACATATGGCCTCCTTTCTGAGAGAAATACAGTTTCCTCTGATTTTTTTGCTGCTCTGAGATTGAATAAATGAATCAGCCTCCAGAATAACAGGTGTGGCTTAGAAGCTACCAGAGATGCTGGGCAGAAGGTTCTATAAAATCACAAGACAGACAGAAGGGTGGAAGGGGCCTTTCTGAGACTCCTTGGAGGGCCACACCATACACAACTAGCACTTCTTCCCTGCACAGAAAATAACCTCCAGTGGGCTGAAGAAGAGTGGGAAGGGCTTTCTTGGCTGCCACATGCAGACATGTGGCTCTAAGTGACACAAGAGGGTTGGGGGGTCTCCCCTCATCCTGTTGACCCATGCAGGTGTTATCAGCCCATCACCTAGTCTCCAGGGCTCTGCTCCTTCTTTCCCATGGCATTGCTCTGGGAGACCACCTGCAAACTCAGAGTCCCCCAAGCCCTTGGTTAACCCCATCCTGGTAAGGCCAGAGAGATGTGTTTGTTGCCCCATCATACTCAGGGCTGGGTTCACAAAGAATGGGAAGTCTCAGGTGAGGGCAAGCTGCTTTGGAGAGAGCTCAGCCCTGCAAATACTCAGAACACAGGACACACAGTGGAACCCTCTGAGAATCTGCAGTGCTGCATCAAGACCATCAAATACACCTTGAAGAGTTGCCCTTACCCATCTGCAAGACTGCCCTCAACATTCATCCTCTTTACAGGAGACACTCTGGAAAGACCCCAGAAGAGACTGATGGGGACACAAGACAGAAAATAACCTGAATAATCACCAGCAAGTGTATGTCAGCTTCACTCATCAAGTGAGTGAATTACACTCAGCATCAGAACCAGGTGATACTCCACTAACATGGGAACAAGGAGCTCATGCACCAAAGCCAATGAGCAGCCATCTCAGGGAGAGCCCAGACCCA
Organism: Ceyx melanurus; assembly: GCA_024611195.1. Lineage (NCBI taxonomy): Eukaryota > Metazoa > Chordata > Aves > Coraciiformes > Alcedinidae > Ceyx > Ceyx melanurus. The sequence continues at coordinate 43,433 of JANHGL010009055.1, forward strand.
ACCCATATGCTTGTAGCAACGAGAAGTTGATGCTGGAGGAGATGAGCCAGCACCTAGAACCTTCAGAGCTCTGGAAACCATCCCCTCTTGTGCACATAACTTAAATCCATCAAAGCACAAACCTGCAGCACCCCCGCCTTCCTACCTGCACCCAAAATTCCCCTGAGACACACCCTCTGCACCCAAACCAGCACCCAGAGGCTGATTGCATGCTCCATCCCTCTCTTATTTATCCCCATGAGGACACCCAGGGTGGGGCAGGATGGTGCAACAGGGACCAGCTGGGGTTGCAGGGTTTGGGGATGAGTCACAGCTCAGTGATGGGTTCTCAGTAACAAGTATCCCAAGTGCTGCTACAAACACCATCCATCCTCCACAGGGCAGCCATCTCCTATGCTCAGAGGGATCCCCAAGCTGTGCCATGGGTCTCACTCTCCCAACCCCATGAAACCCCCTGTAGCAGTTCCCCTCATCCACCCCTACATGTGTTTTAGGTTTTAAATAGGTTTTAAAATTCCCAAACCACATGGAGTAGGAGACCCACTGCCAGGAGAACATGGATTTGGTCCAAGAGCTTTGGAAACCTAGTGTAGTTTATAGTATAGTGATAGGACAAGGGGTGATGGGCTTAAACTGAAAGAGGGAAGATTTAGATTAGGTGTAAGGAAGAAGTTCTTTGCTCTGAGGATGGTGAGAGCCTGGCACAAGTTGCCCAGGGAAGCTGTGGATGCTTCATCACTGGGTGTGTTCCAGATGAGGTTGAATGGGATTTGGAGCACCTGGTTTAGGGGGAGGTGTCTCTTCCCATGGCAGGGGGTTGGAGCTGGATGAGCTTTAAGGTGCCTTCCAACCCAAACCATCCTGTGCTTCTGTGATTGGAACCCATCCCAAGGGCATGGACACTCAGTGTGGTCAGGACAACATATGCCTAGGGAGGAGAGAGACCTTTATGGGGATGATTAGATACAAAAGTCCTTATGCCCTCTGCATTTCTCACCTTCACTCAATCAGGAAGGAGAAAGTCCAAATTCTGTGACTGCACCTGGCAGAGCAGGGGGACCCCAAACATTGCCAGACCCCTGCTAAGTGCAGGCTGCACTGCCAGCCCCGTGCAGAACCATCCACTGCCATGGGCATGTTTGAGCTTCGGGATATTTGTGCTCTTTTTTTGGTGATGCTTGAGCGTTGGGGGTGACATGATGCTTTGCTGGATGTCACGGCTTGAAAAGGTCCCACGGGGTGTTTATTTCCAGCTGTATTTTCCCCCAGTTTGGAAATAATTTTTTAAAAAGTGTGAAAATTGAAAAGAATGGAATGTGAAATGGGTTTTTTTTGTGCCCCCAAGTAGGACACTGGGTGGAGAGATTCGCTTTAAGTCCCTCACCCGGATGATTTCACGGCACGTTGAGCTGGGCCTGGAGCTGCATTTGCATTCTCGAGGTTATACGAGTTTCTGGGATAAACACCCTTTGGTTGTGTCAGACAAAATTAGCTGTTTTATAAACAAGTTTACATCGCTTTCTGTAATGTGATAATGTGCTATTTAAGAGTCTGATGTTTACTCTCCCCAGATATTGTCCCCCCTTTAAGGCTTTGCTGTAACTACAGTACAAAGACTATCTGGAAAGATACCGGAAGGCTCCAAAATTGTCTCCTGTGAACAAATGGCTTTTGGGACACTGCTGTGGGGTGCTGGATCTCCACCACCGTAGCAGTTCTGAGCCACCATAAACTTGTGGTTTTAAGCTGCCCTATTTTAAAGGCAAATGATGCCAAATTTTCACAGAAAGAAAATAACACTGATAAAAAAAAAAAAAAAGAGAATCATGCGAGTCTTTTTCCCACTCCGTTTTCAGATAATGGTGAGCTCAGAAAACAGAAAAAAAAATCATTCTTAATTTTCCAGCATGACCTTTTGAATTTCTGAGTGTTTTATGCTGTCAGCTGGGGATTCCCATGGGTTATGTGGCTCAAGCACCAGCCTGGCGAGCACCACTGGCTCCCATTAGCCACATGTCCCCTGGTGCTGACTCCTGTCACCACTGTGGGTTTTGAGCCTCCTCTGGGTGTGTTTTGTTCCTTTGCCTGAAGTGTGGCCCAAGCCAAGTGCTCCAGCAGGAATGTGGGATGCTTCCAAGCAGTATCCGTCACCCTGGGAACTGGGTGAAACTCTGCAGTCTGCAACACCAACCAAAAAGGGTGGTCTGGCCCTTGGAAAACACAGTGTCACAGAGTCACAGCATCACTAGAGTGGAAAAGACCTTTAAGGTCAAGTCCAACCATTACCTAACCCTACCAGGGCCACTCCTACACCCTGTCCTTCAGCACCACATCTAGATGGTGGTTCAACCACCTCTATGGGCATCGTGGTCCAGGCTTTAATAACCCTTTGAGTAGAGAATTTTTTCCTCAGGTCCAACCTAAACCTCCCCTGGGGCAACTTGAGGCCGGTTCTTCTTGTTCTGTCAGTTGTGACTTGTGAGAAGAGACCAACACCCACCTCATTACAACCTCCTGTCAGGGAATTCTCAAGAGCCAGAAGGTCTCCCCCGAGCATTCTTTTCTCCAGGCTGACCAATCCCAGGTCCCTCAGTCTCTCCTCATAAAACTTACTCTACAGACCCTTCCCCAGCTCTGCTGCCCTTCTCTGGACAGCAGCAGGGCCAACCCAGCACTGGTGGATGCCTCTCCCCAGCCAGACCAGGGTGACTGAAATGCTGCAGCAAGTTCATGCTCTTCAGGTACCACCACGGACCTTCAGTTTAGTCCAGACCACCCATTGCACATTACCCACTGGTCGCCCACAGCTGCATGGTGCAGCTGCATGGGCCCAATGCTTGGGTTGAAGCACCCGTTGGATGAGTTCTTTGTCAAGCGAACAAAGAGGAGGTCTCCAAATGCTCTCCATCTCCTTTCCTGGCAGCAGCCAACCCACCCCCTGCCTTGTGACACACTCTGGGACAAGGACACTTGCAAGCCAAGAGCTGTGCTGGTGCTCGAGGGATTTACACGGAGGGGGAGAAGGACGCGATGCAGCGTCCCGTGTTTCACGGCATGCTGCAGCAGCACCTTCAGTGGGGCCCCAGCTCCCATGGGTGCTCTGCATGTGCACAAACGAAGCAGGTTCCTGGCCCTGGCTGCTTGCAAAGAGGCAGCTGAACCAGTGGCATCATTGGCTTCCTTTTGAGAGTCAGATCTTCAACGCCAAACACACTAAGGGGGCACCAGTGGCTAACCCCCCAAAATATATGCCCTGTAGAGGTGCCTCCACTTGCACCATCAGCATCATAAGCTGTGTGAAAATTAATTTCATACAATTCACGGGTTGTTATTGCCCTGAATTTACTCGAACTCTGGCACTTTGATTTGCCCGCAGCCCTACCTCAGAGTGCTCAGAGGAGGGGATGGTGTACACAGGCTCGAAGATGTGAAGTCCTCAGATACTCTCTCAGGCCACAGATGGAAATAGGAGGTTGCAACATCCTGCAGCAACGCACTAACCCTCTCCTGCCTGGAGATGGGGGATGCTGCCAGGGTGGGGGTATTGCCTGTTGCCACCTCCTTTCTATCCCTCTTTCCCTGCTGACCCCCAGGAGGGGATTACTGGAAAGGGGACATTGAGGTAAGGGGCTGATTTGTTTTATTTTGGGGCTGTTTTGGTAGTGGAAGAGTCTTGAGCAGGTGGGGAAGGGTTAAAGCAAGGACCCTGTGCTTGCCCACTGCCCACTGCCTGCACTCGGGTGTCATCCAAAGCTCCTGCTCCTCCCTGCCAGCAGCTCTCATGTCAGGCTTGGAAAAGATCTGAGCAGTGCTGAGAAGGCAGTGAGGGGACAGCGTGGGGGAAGGGAGGATGGCCTGGGGCTGTAATGACCTGCTACCCCCACCAGATCCCCCAGACTCGAGGGGGGCATGGGGAGCAGTGATTCTGATGTCTTTGAGGGATGCCAGGAGAGAATACAACCCCACTGACTCTGGTAGGGATCACCCATGGGCAGGGCTGAGAGCAGGTCCCAGACTTGATGCTGACATGGGATTTGCAGTATTGGGGACCCTCCGGCACTCTGGGGCTGCAGAATGCCCATTTTCCCATCGCAGCCTCTGTACCCCAGTACACTGTACCCTGCAAACCAGGGCCAGCACAAGGCACTGAAACCTCTGCAGCCCTCACTGTGCCCAGCTCCGGGTGCTCGTGCCCTCCAGTTCCCGAGGGATCTCATTCAAATCCACTTGGATCTGGAGAAGGAGCACTTGAAGACGGCCTGTTCCTAAGGGCTGTATAAATAACCAAGGAGGGAGGCAGCTGGATGAACGGACAGGCACAGAGGCTGAGCACCCTTCTCGACACCTCTGGAGCTGGAGCTGAGATCTTTGCCCTTGTAACTCCCCAAAACATCTATCACATTCACCACCATTTCCCCTCCATATAAATTATCTCATCAGTCCAACCTGCTGAGCACAGAAACGCTTCTGGACATCTCCTCATCACCACTCTCTCTCCTACCCCCATATCCACCAAGGTGCCCTGAGTGAAGATGGAGCTGCAGGATTGGTTCCATAGAGCTCTTTTGCCCTGAATGATGCTCATAAGAGCCTCACAGACACACCAGCAAACAGAAAACACTATTTAAATACTAGAACAGCCAAGTCAAGTCAGGACTTGACAGTTTTTAACCAGTTCCTACAGATATGCCCTTTCCTCCCCCCAGCAGTTACAGCATCAGGCATTTTCCCAGCAAGGATTAGAGAAGGAAGATCCAGTGCTCTCAGCATCCATCCAACAACAACTGCACGGTCTCTCCCCATGTAACAGGACCAACTGGGGTGTCCCACTATCGCCGAGGTTTTATGGAGTTGTTACCCCTCGTTGACCTCTACTGTTAAATCATTCTGCTTGCAGTGGGCTCAGCCCAGGCTGATCCCTCTCCTCTCATCAGCTGCAGTGTGGGCAGGGGAGGAAATGCTCCTGCTTATCTGCAAAATCCGCTCTGCAACTCAGCACCAGCTCCAAGAAGAGATGCAGGATCTAGCCAGGAGGGATGGGTGATGGTGTAAGGGAGGGGGGTTGGGGTGGCTGATTCTCTCTGGATAAACCCCAAAATGGCAGGGGGGGGGGTGGGGGATGAGCACAGTGAATGATGTGAGCTTCGATCAGCCCTGTGCACCCACTGCAGGCATGTGGTGGGGTT